>JANHFM010003973.1:650707-672207 GCA_032468115.1 Grayia smithii
CCTGGCTCCCTGATGGAGGAGGGAGCGGGTCACTCGAAACAGGGCGGCTGGGCGGTTCTCTGCAGACACTATGAGGGCAGAGATATAATCATGTTTCGCCGCCCTCATTGCCACGAGATAAGTCCTAATATGGGCTCCTAGTGGAATGGCTAGGTTGCCTCTCCCCTCTGCAGTCATATTAAAGCACATTAAAGCACAATGTGGTTTGTTTTATGTTACCTTAATGTGTTGTGTGAAACCAGTTATGGTAGTTTGTTAAACCAGTGTCCATGGTCTGCTGTGATGAATCTAGCCAGTGTTTGATTGAAAAATTATTTTTAACACATAATGTCTTTAACACATAGTGTAATATGTAAACCCAATTAACATTTTATCATAGGAAATTATGTCCTATCTTTTCTTTGTTCCCATAGGCAGAAAAAGAAAAGGCTGCATTAGCTTCAGATCTGCAAGATCTCAAGAAACAGCTGAGCAGGACTAAGGAGATCTTGGCCCAACAGCAGTTGTGCAACAGCCGTCAAGTAGATCAGCTTCCAGCCCCAGAGGCTAAGCCTAGTGCTAATAATGGTGGGGATAGCCTGTCATCTAATAATAGGGAATGCTACCGTGAGGAGCTGGACAGGACCCAACGGGCAATCCGGCAGGAGCGAGAGGCAGCTGCCCACTTAGAAGCTGAGTTGAGAGTTGCTAGACGGATTACCAGAGAGTGTCAGTCACGGCTGGCTGAGACTCAGGAGGAGCTCCTTATTTTTTCTGAGGAGATGGCAGCTCTCTACCATCACATCTGTGCTTGCCACAACATAACCCCTCGCCGTGTAGTATTGGACTATTACAGGGAGGGCCGTGGTGTTCAAAGTGTGCGCAGGAGACATTCCTCCAGAAAACATATGTTCACAGAAATAGAGACAACTAGCAGTGGAGACCGATCACCAGCCAGTAGCCCTGGCTCCCCGTGTGGTTTGGAGCCTCTTTATGTCACTAATCTGACAGAGATCTTGAGAGAACAGCTGGGGCATCTGGAGGTGGCACTGTCCATTGCACATCAACAGAGCCCAATGGGGCACAGGGCTGAATTGGAACGTGATAAAGAAGTTCTGGTAGAAGAGGTGCTGAAACTGAAGTCCATGTTGAGCACAAAGCGTGAACAGGTTGCTACACTGCGCACAGTGCTTAAGGCCAACAAGCAGGTAAGTGCAGGAAGTCCTAGTTGCAGTACAGATCTGCCGTGGGCTAGCAGAATGGAAAGTGGTCCTAACAGTCAGGTTTGGGAGCATCCACTCCCATGCTCTTTAACATCTGTATGAAGCCACTGGGAGAAGTCATCTGACAGACGTATGGCACTGAACATACCCAGCTTTACATGGCAAATTTAGGTTATATGCCAGAGATTGGCAAACATTTTCTGTAAAGGGCAAGATCCCACTCCTTTTCCACCTCTGTAGGTACAGTTGGTAGTTCTGCAGACTAAAGTCTGCGCTAGCCATCGGACAACCTTGATCTATGAAGGAGGCTGCCGAACCACATTGGCTGAGACCCTTAGCTAGCAGGCCATATAAAACCAGGCAGCAGGTTGCATTTGGCACATGAGCTGTAGTTTGTCGACCCTTGTTCTAGGTCATCCCTTCATCCCCATCACTAAATGGGGATAGGTAGTCCTCAGTTTATGACCATTTGTCTAAAAAAAAAAGTGAAAAAAGCACTGAAAAAAGTGACTTACAATTGATTCTCACACGACCATTGCACCACCACAGTCACATGGTTAAAATTTGGGTGCTTGGCAAGAGTTCCAGGTTCCAGAATCATGTGATCACCATTTGCAATCTTCCCAAGAGCTTCCAACAAGCAAAGTCAATAGGGGAAGCCAAGTTTGCTTAATGGCTATGTGATCTGCTTAATAATTGCAGCAAAAAAGGTCATAAAATTGGCCACGATTTATTTATTTAACTGCATCGTTTAGCAGAGAAAGTTCTGGTCCCAGTTATGGTCATAAGTCAAGGACTATGTATAATTCACCTGTTGTGGAAAGAGTAAAACTATTATAAAAAATAGCTCCCAGAACTTCTGCAAGCAGTTTAATAAGTTCCATAGTCTGGCAGGGCTGTCAAACTTCTGGCCCTTGGGCCAGATGCATCACACACTGGCCATGCCCATGCCCAGTTTAGCAAAGGGAAAAAAAGTCCCGATATGTCATGTGACACTGCCGTGACAACACAAGTTTGACACCCCTGGTTTATGGTATTGAAAACTGCTGAAAGATCCAGAAGGGCTGAGAGAAAGGCACTACCCCCATCCAGTCCCAATATAAGGAATCCAGGAAAGCAACCAATACTGTTTCCATCCTATACCTAGGCTTAAACAGAAACTAAAAAGGTTACAGATAATCTAATGTTTCTTGGGTGCAACATAATTGGTCGTTCCAGCTTCTGCCAACCTAGAAGCTTGAAAGCACGTAAAAAATGCAAGTAGAAAAATAGGGGCCACCTTTGGTGGGAAGGTAACTGCGTTCCGTGTGCCTTTGGCATTTAGTCATCCTGGCCATATGACCACGGAGACATCTTTGGACAGCGCTGGCTCTTCAGCTATGAAACAGAGATGATCACCGCCCCCTAGATTTGGGAACAACTAGCAAATATGTGCGAGGGGAATCTTTACCTTTACCTTTACCACCATCTAAGCAACTTTCCCTTTTTGAAAGTTGCCCCAAAATTATCGAAGACCATTGGATCCAAGACTGGCCTTTTCAAAGAAGGGTGCACCAACAGCCTCTTTCAAGACTGTTGGCAACTCCCTTTCCTATAAAAAGGAATTGACTATCTAGGACTACCTAGACCTAGGTAATCACACTCCAGGATCAGTGAGGATCCAAACTACAAGTACTGTCTAGATAGTGCTCTGTCCATTTCTCAGATTTTACAGGCCAAAAATGATCCCAGATGATTCAGCAAGTCAGAGTATTGGTGACCAATGAAGATTGCCCATGAGGAATCAAGGGTTTGTTGAATATAAGTGATTTTTGTCAACAAAACACTATATAAATTGGTCACAAGCAGGACACAATATTGATTTCTCCAAAGGGGGATATATAACCTTAAGCAAGGCAGGCAGATAGTAGGCTACAAATGGAATATGAGAGGAGTGAGAAAGCTTAGCCTCCAGTGTGGACCCAAACATGAGCACATACCCATACTCAGTTAGATTCACTTTTCATCTTTTTCTACCGGTGCTCTAGGCATCACTTCTAGCTTTTCCTTTTCCTAAGAGCTTCCACCAACCATGGCACCAAGCAAGATCAAACTCCAGGAAAAGGCTGCTCAAATGACTTCAAATACTCATCTTACCTCTTGTTCCCAGAAACATACCAAACTATCTTCCAGGAAGCTGGGAAAATCCTCTGGAAACAGTTGGATCCATTGGGCAACTGTGATAAATCATATAATAACCCTCCTGCTACATGGAGGCTTAGATCAGGGCATGATCAGATCATGGCAATAGGGTAATGGGAATCACATCTCCAGATTCCATGACATTTAGTTAAAAACGTATGAGGTTCAGGGTATGATCATCTAATGTGTCAAGCCAGGGATGTGTTGTCATCTTGTGAATTCTTGTGTGCTGTGTTGCTCCAGTTTATATTGTACATTAGCTGTCTTCAAATTTTAATTATTTGTATTGCAGATGTTTTTTCTTACTGGATGTTTTATATTTGTTTTTGTATTGTGATGATATAGAAATTTAATAAATAAAAACAGAAAAACTAGATCCTTATCTTTCATTATATTATGATTTTTAAAAGGTTTTGATACAGACCTTCCCTGATATTTTATGAAAGAAATTTAAATGAAAGAACAATATAACTCTGAAAGGGCTAAATAAGGATCAAATGGAAGTCATCAGAAAACCAAAAGGAAAGAAGTTAAATGGGTTCTTCAAGAAAGTCACAATAAAGCTACGTCCATGGCTATAGACGTAGGATGCTAGTTACAATTCTGGGCCTTCAAATATTGATGCCATAAAAAGCATATCAATCTGCCCAGGCCTTAAGAAAATGTGTTTCTTAGCTTCCATCAGTTGCACCAATACAATTTGGATGGCAGCCATGATAATTGTATCTCCTTTTTTATTTGGAAGCTGTCTGCTGCATCTCCCAATATCTCCTCCCATCCTCTTGTGCTTGCTGAGCCCTTCTGTTGCATTTTACTGTTGAAATTCATGAGGTCATCCCATTTTCAAATATACTAGATTGTATCTGGAGTACAGACATGTCTTTTCCTGCCTATTTTTAAAGCCAGCAAAAGCCAGATTGAATGCTTCCAAGCATATACCTGTAACTAGAAATAGGTTTTATGCAGATGTGGTCCAATCTGCTAACCAAGCAGCGCAGTTGCCCCTCAAGGAGTTAACAGACAGCTTCCCAGGAAAACTTTAGCAACAATACATCCATGGTTGGAGTGGCATTTGCAGGGTGATCAAGAAGATTTGGGGAAGCATTCAGCTTCTAGGTTTTCTATAAATGATGCAAATGAAGGAGGATATTTGTGTTTCATGTGAATGTGTGCAACCTTTCTTTGCAGACAGCAGAGGCAGCCCTCTCAAATCTCAAAGGACAGTTTGAAGGTGAAAAGGTGCTGGTGTCAGAGACCATGATCAAGTTGCGTCACGAGCTCAAGGTCTTGAAGGAGGATGCTGCTACTTTCTCTTCCCTACGTGCCATGTTTGCTAGCAGGTTAGAAGCAGGGCAGGGTCTGCTCAGTGAGGCAAGAAATGAACCTGTTTTGGAGTAAAGAGTCAAATAGAATTGGGTTAGTTCTTCCATAGCTACCATTGTTCTGTAACGTAGTGCAAGGATAGGGTGACTGCGAACTACACAGAACAGCCAGAAGCTTTGCTGGATTTTGTTCTTTATTGACTGAAAACACAGCACTGAATTTTGATGGTAAACTGCTATGAAAGAATCTTTAGTTACTGAATACAGGGTTAGGAGGAAAGTTGAGAAACCAAAATATGTTAGCATGTGTCCAAAACTGGTGATGAATTTGATATAAAGTTAATTTCAAAAATATTTTAGAAATGAATCATTTTTCTTAGGTTGCATCTTTTATCTTTTCCAAATACTTTATGTAATACTACAGCGAGATTAGCATTTTAAATATTTATTTTTGCCACATATTTATTTAACATCAATGTGCATTTCTTTTCTGCTCTAGTTTTACCCAAGTTTTTTCTGACTATGCTTGTGCACTCCTTGATAGAGTACACAAGACTACCACAACAAGGGCCATTTAAGCCTTTAAAATGGTGCAGCAGAAGGAACTAGCTAGAGTATATACTTTAAAAATGCACAAAATACTGAGACATGAAAACATAACAGATTACTCTACACAATCTGTTATGAGGAGTGGCCAACCTTTTAGCAGCTTTATCCTGAAAACTATGTTCTAGCTCTCTGGCTTCTGAAACTATCAAGCATGAAATTTCTACTGTAAATATGCCTTTAAACTACATCTTTTCTCCCTTGATATAAGACAATCAGAGATGTACCATATTACAAATGAGATTTCATGCCGTTTTTGGCACTTGAAGGGCCACTGGATATTAGCCTTGCAAGGAATTGTTTTTTTACATATATCTGAACCTATTGCCTTCATTTTCTATCCCCAGGTGTGATCAGTATGTGAGCCAACTAGATGAGATGCAAAGGCAACTGGAAGCTGCAGAGGATGAAAAGAAGACTCTAAACTCCTTGTTGCGCATGGCGATCCAGCAGAAGCTGGCACTTACACATCGACTGGAGGCTCTTGAAAACCCAGTGGAAGAGTTGCGGGGCAATAGGAGGATACTCAGAGCAACCAAGAATAGTGCTGTAAGAATTAAAGGGATAACTGAGAGATGAAGGAGGAACAAGAATCACCCAATTCTTAAGTTTGCTATAGATGTAACACTATTCACCTAGCTGTAACGGAGAGCGTTCCACAGACCTACATACTCATCTCTCTTTTGTTCTTGAATATAGTATGTAGGTCTGTGGCACCAGGCAACTTTTGTGTAGAGGAGCTGAGCCTACATTGTGTTCATTACCAAATCTAATTTGCAAATCTTCTATGCATACTTTGTTCATTACTTAAATGCACAAATATCAACTGACTTAAATGCCTAAATTTCAATGGACTGTAGCAATCTCATTATTTTTCAGAAATAGGAGCTATGGGCAAATGATAAAAATTATGACCCTGGGAGGAGCAGATGCAAATTGTAGATGAAGCCACTCAGCAAAGCACAAAAACTCTTTTGTCTGTGTGCTTGAGGATTTTTGAAATGCTACTTATTTTTTAACAAAATATTTCCCACAAGCAAAAGATGATGTTCTCAAGAAATAAAAGGCACACAGTCGGGATTTAAAAGAATCTGGGGCAATCGAGTAGTCATAAGCATAAGTGTACCATAAGTACAGTGACCATATTTTCTTGGAAAAAACAAAGGACAAATCTGAAAAAGGTCAAATCTGAGAGAGGTCATAAAGATTTTAAAAAATATGTTTATTTTTTTAAAAAGGGAGCAAAATTTATAACAATTTCGTTATCAGCACATTTTTCTGTTACCACTAGGATATTGATTAGCTGAGCAGTTGTTATATCACAGAATTCATGACAATATACACAAGAGCCAAATTTGTATTGCTATCAGGTTGGAGAACTGGAATGTTACAGATAAAAATGTTTCTTAAAACCAAAACTGCTTGCACAGATAAAACCATAACTGTATGTTTAAGAATTGGTCACATGGTCTTAAGCAAACCTCCACATCTAACCTCCTTAATATGGGGTACTAATCTTGGCCTATTTAAATGTTAAATAAATGTCAACCATTATGATAATTAAATCCATGCCATGATCAGCATAAAAATGTAGAAAATTGATGAGATTATATGGATCTTCCTGATCTTTTTTTTCCTTCTCCCCAATTCTTTTCCTCCTCCTTTCAGAGATGAGATTAATGGGATTCGGTACAGAATTTCTTGGTTATTCGGGATGCTCTGTGACAACAGGACTGTAATTCTCTCTGAGTAACCAAAAACACTCAGTACCTGCAACCTGCAGCCACTCAAGAAGGAAACTGGATAAGGAGACTCTAGCCCAAACATGCGTCTTTATTCCACCCCCTCCTTTTCCTTACTGCCTTAAGAAATCCCAAAGATATACTTTCTCTCTAAATATTTCTCTGGAACTGTTTTGTAAAGCACCTGTAATACCTTTTTAAAGCTCTGTTCCAATAACAGTGATGTCAACCTTGAATAAGGCTACACACTTAGTTAACTGGCTGAAAGAAATTGTGCACGGATCGTCTTTTTCACTACCCCATGTTTCCTTTTTTTCCCTCCTCATTGGCCCACCATATATTCTGCTTATCTGTTTGCCACAGGTTTTACAGGTAATTTGAAATAGGTGTACAACTAATGGACATGTAACAATGAGATGTGTTGTCAGATGAAGATATACCTGGAAGCAATTTTACAGCTTGGAGCTAGGCAAGCCCCTGGTTTCCCTTAAATAAATGATGTCTCCTGGTTTCTAATATCTTTAACTACAATCCAGGAAATAAATCTATACTTCAAAACATTGCATAACATAAGGAATATCAAAATACTTCGTAGTTCTAAATAGACATATTTATTTAACATGCCAAAAAAGATTATCCTTCTTTACAGTTGCTTGGTAATTCTGTCCCAAGATAGTCTGAAGCCTTTTGCAGAGTCCTATCACCTGATCTTTAACATTTTTTATGCCCTTTCATCATTTGTTAATTCTATTCTTGATATATTTGCATTGTTCCAAAAATACCTACCCATCTATGATAGCTTCATAATATGTTTTCTCTCCCTCCCATTTTTTTACTGACATAATGTACAGTACTTAAAGGGGAAGAGAGTTACTGAAATGAATGGGGATCTATATTTGATGAAATATTTTCTCTTAGTTTTTTTCTGATCACAATGAGCCAGAAATAGATAAAGTTATTTATTTTTTGCAATATCTGAATGTCAGGAAATGTCTCAGTAATATTGTTTAGTTGGGAAAGTAATATACTGTAGAATGGTCAATCACTAGTTTCCTGGGCAGTTTTCTCTGTGCTAGGAAGAAATGCATATAATTACCCCTTCCCCCTTTGGCCTGGATACAATTGTTTCTGAAAGCTATTTCAAGGATATTGTGCCAGGCACTGGAAGAAAGGCAGAGAAAGATATTTGAGGCTTTGTTTAATTATAATAGGTATTGCCAGGCACAACAGTATTGTGTATGGTTGGCTGGTGCCCTCTTCTGGTGAAAATTGATCAGTTGGGTATTATAATCTACTTATTTAAAGATGGGTTTTGATTGATCCCTTCTTGATTATATACTTGGTAACATTGGTTTTTTGTTAAGTAATATTGTGTAAAATTTTCCTCCCCCTCTTAACTGAATGATATCTCTGGGAATTTGATAAAAGGAAGGGTTAGGGAGCTAAGAAATAAGAAAAAAAATTACCATGCCTTTGATTAAAAAATAGAATGTTAATATATAAAGCTGCTTTTGTGTTTCTCAAGAGAAAGTTCCTGTAGAATAGTATGCCTTCATCCCTCAATATGCAATAATAAAAGTATGTATTTTTTAAAACTTAAGATTTAAAAATTAATTTGCATTATTATCTGTTTTAACTACTGTAAAGAGCTTTTCATTGTTCTCTGTATCATTCAAAACACATTGTCAGCAGGCAGGGAAAAGTTATGCTTGATTCATAGACACAGAAAGCCATGGCTACTTTTGTCACATACTGTTTAATGCAGGAATTTTCAGACTGGTTCATGATATCCTGGGGATTTGTGAGCAAATCTGGGAGGGGTTGCCAAGTTTTTTCACCATGCACAGGAAAAGCTGGAGCCTATCAGACTATACTCCTTCTCTGCCAAGGTAAGCTAGTTTATCCATTCATTATCTGGCTGATTGTTTTGTTGCCACAGTGGGGGCAAGCCCTGGACATCTAAGATCTTGAGCCTACTCTGCCTGGGTACTAAGAGTCCTACATTTTATTTATTTATTTAAATTTATTGACTGCCCAACTCCAGTAGACTCTGAGCTTCGCTCAAAACTAAAAAGATATTAAAACAGCTAAAGATACTAAATTACATTTAGATGGTGATCATGACAGTAGATATAGAAAGGAGCTGAGCAAGGGTATTTTGGGTTGTATTCTACATTGAGGCCCAAAATGGAGTGCTGTGAATCACAGGTAGTCCAGGGTGCTCAGCTGCTGTTCTGTTGGTAGGGGACGGAAAGAAAACACGGGGAATAAAATGTGGCACTAGACAGGACAAACACAATTGGCTTGTCCAAGTAAAACCAGACCACGTCCTGACAGAACTCCAGCTTTGCATGTGAAGAACTAATAGTTTGTATAAAGAATTGGCCAGTGCAACACCCCCCCCCCCAAACTTTAGCTGTATTAGTTGTTGATATGCTTTTCTTTCTGCTCATTTATAGGGGACTATATATACTGTATTTTTATTCTGGGAAGTCATGGTACCACAAAGTTTAAAAACAACTGGCTTAGCAAAGTAGTCATTGACTACTAGCTGTGGAGAACTTTAACACTATCCATAAAGTCATAGTTTTAGTAAGACCTATACACAAAGTTAGGGGAGGTAAGAAATGATCCTTTACTTAATAGGACTTTGTGACAAATTTATGATGCTGAACTCTGCCTTGAGACTTGATCATTTTCCCCTTAAAAATAGCATTGATATGAAGCTGGGGCCATTTGGATAAAAAATTTATGAACCATCATGTATATCTTCTAAAATTATTTATTCCTAAACTATAGTAGTTTTACTGAGCTATCCACACACAAATAAAGGAGGCATGTAAACAACTGTGTGGTTCTACTCCCTTCCTCCATAAAGGATAACTGATAATATTGTAGCTTAATGAGTAAGTATATATGTTCTTGTCAATGCTGGCTGTTGCTGAAGATGTGCTGATGGCAAGAAGCTAGTCTCTCATTAACCGTGGCAATGCCATATCCTATGCACTGGAAAGAGCAATCCAGAGAAGGTGCATGTGGAGCAATGTAACACAAATGAAAGACTGTATATGGGACTGTGACACTTCCAATTTGTTTCCAAAAAATGTGCACTTGCCTGCCTTTAATGTTTATATCACATGAAGGGAAGAGCATGTAGAATAGATAGAACTGAGTGAAGATACTTTTCTGGCTGAGGTGGTGCCCCTTCCAAAGTCAAAGTGCAGAATATATGCATTAACTATGATAAGTCCCTCGGGAGAAGGGCGGCATATAAATACAATAAATAATAATAATAAATAATAACTGAAAATGGGAAATTCCATTAACACTTAAAAGGAGTAAAAAGGATTGGGAGTAAAAAGTACTACCCTTTCATGTCATCTAAAAAGTAGGTTTCTGCCTCAGATCAAATACACTGATTCCAAGAAAGATGGTTTAGAGGGTCATAAGAAGTAAAACGATGTAACTACAAAATCTGCATACAGTAATGTTCAGATGGAGTGAGTACAGTTCAAGGAAAGGATAAGGTAAAAATTATTTATGTCCAGATTAGGTCTGGTTGAGTCATCTTTTCAGTTCTACTTCCAATGTCCTCATGTCTTTCTCGGATATCTTCACTGAAGTGACACTGAGGAAACTACATATTTAGGTCTTCATTGATTCTTTCCCCAAGATTTCAAAGAGCGATAAAGTGATAAAGGGCTTTAGATGAGACCCAAGAAAATTTAGAATTTGATCCTATCAATATGAAGGGTACAATTTGATTTCACTGCTTTTGTGATCTTGTCAGGAGAGAACAATCTTTTAGGTAAATGAAATAGTTTTTTGACATAAATCCTGATAATGGTTATGATAAACTAGGTTAACCACAATCTGTTACAGTTTATTGTGCTATGTGAATCAGGCCACTAATTTACTCAATAAACCATGACTAGTTTTCATAATAAAGAAGAATGACTTTAAAAACTATCAGCCTCTAATTTAAAAGAATAAGACAAACCCTGGTTAAGGTCAATTCTGACAATGGGACTGAAAGGAACTGTTGGGTCATTTTTCCAGCTATTTTTAGGGCAATGGTCGACAATTCAGCAGTATGCGAAAGAAAAAATGAACAAAAGTCGCAGGAAGGATCTCCTGGCTGCATTATATTAACCATCCTTTAGTTAATCCAATGTTATGGGTGAGCTATGAACTGGTCACGCAGGCTGGGTGACTGCGGGTTGCCCTCCCAGCGAACCCTCCAGATTTGTAAACCTGACCAAGCAGGAACAACCGAAGGGGAAACCCCAAGTTCCCTACAATCACCATCCTCGCCTTTCGCCGCTTTACTGTGTTTAAGATTCGACGCCTTAGATCGCGATCCCATACAATATATCCTGTTCCAGGAGAAAACGCCTCCATTGAATCTCTGCTAATCGTTTTCCAATAGCCAAGTTGGGGTTAAGAGAGGAAAAACTGAATTCCAAGCAACAAGCTTTGGCTACAATAGACGTGCGACGTGGGGCAGCCCGTCCGCGGCCATAGGCGTACGAGCGGGTCGGGGGCCTGGAGCTAGGCCCTTCCCTCTCGCTGGGCGGAGCGACCTCCCCCTGCCCAGCCTCTTGGCTGCCTTTTTCTTCTCCCGCGGAAAGTGGCTTCCCAGACGCTTCTTGCAGCATGGCTGGGGCCGCCGTGCGTGCCGGGTGGTTCGTGCGCCTGGCGGCCCCCTCCGCTTCCTACTGCACTCGCTTCGGGTCCGAAGTACCCGCCGCAGCGGCGCAAGCCCCGCAACCTAGCCCACCCTATGGCAGCAGAAAGCCGCACGCACGGCGGGTCCCGGCAGACGAAGACCCGGCCGCCCGAGCTTTCTCGAGCGCTCCAGCTCCGGGGCCGGACAACAAGAGCTTTCTCTGGGCGCGCTACGGCGAGATGAAGCGGCTGGTGCAAGGTGGGTCGCCGAATAGAACGAGACCTTTCCCTGCTTTTCTCTGTCCCCCTCCCCAACGGGCGACGGAGATTGTCGGTGAGGGAGAGCCCCTGCGGAGGTTGCTTTGGGAAACTGGGGAGGTCCAGAGGGTCTTTACTTCGCCTCTCTTTCCGTCTCCCCCGCTGCAGGGCTGCTTCATTGTCCTCTTCGGTCTCCCAGCCTTTGATAACCCTTCTGAACAGGCTCCCATATCGGGGCGTTAACTTCGAGATTTCTCCGTTCCTAAAGCTTTCAAAGGAGCGATTCATTTCCGAAACGCCATCCAGAGTACCTCGGTGACCACGTATTCCGCTTCTCGTACTCCTGCGTGCCAAGTTGGATGCCAGAAGTTTTGCGCACGCACGAGCTTGCACGTCGAACATGTTTTTGGGTCGTTTCTTGAGCCCCATTCTTTATTTTGTCGCTTCCCGCTTGATCACACAGAGCCTTTTTTGGGGGGGTGGGGTGGAGGAGGTCTTCGTCGGGAGCTTTCTTCTCTCGCTCCCCTCGAAATCTGCTTTCGGGAATTGAAACGCCGGCTAATTTGTCGCCCCTTTAAATGAGAACTTCGGCCTCTCCTGCACACCATTGTGATGAATCTGATTGCTTTCACATTGCTCCTCTCCTCCTCCTCCTCCTCCTCCTCCTCCTCCTCCTCCATCTGTTTCTGGAATTCGAGGTCTGCTTCGGGGTCTGGTATTTTTCCCAGGCATTCAAGCTGGGATATCCCCCCCTCCCCCCTAGTTGGTAAGGACGTGCTGGCGGTGGGAGGGAGTGATTTGTAGCAAGTTTATACAGTATTGCTTTGTGTCTGGTAGGAAGGACTTAGTGGGAAGAAGAGAATAATAACAGAGAATCCTATGGGATGTTGAAGGTCAATTTTCTGTGATATGTTCCCACAATCTTACTTACATTGGGGTTTTTTTCTGCAGACTATATATAACATTTCATGCATCTAATATCTCCAGCTGATGGACTGTTACAAGACTTTCGATATTAAAGAATTGATCCTTTATTTTCTAAGGTGCTTTAAGTGTCTGTTCTGGCTGCAACCGTTTTTCTTACTGCATCTAACCAATGACAACATTTTTTTCTTGCTGCATCCACTCAGGTTCCCTTTATCTCATCTAAAGCCCCCCAGAAATACATTTGTTCTGCTTTAAAGTAGTATTTTCTCACTCCAGTACCATTTATTTTAAAAGTTTCAAAGTGCATGTAAATTGTTCTGTAAACTGAAAGATGGATGATTAGTGCTTCAACTCAGCAGTAGAGAAAGCCCAGAAATTGCAATTTTAGTGGACTTTTCCACTGAACTCTTTCAACAAACTAAAGTCTGCGTGCAAAACAACAACTATTTGGAAGGGTTTATGAAAGCACATTATCTTTGCTTTTTGAAAGCTGGTATATCTAAACACAGGCCTGGAAATGGAGATCCAACTTTTGTGGAAGGAAAGTCTCTGGGAGTTGGGCGGCATAAAAATCTGACTAAATAAAAATCTGACTAAATAAATAAGATGATAGTTGCTAGACCTGAGTTGTGAAAGCATTTCTGTTATTTTATCTCTTTATCATCTGTTGTCTGTTATCTAGAACAGGGATATCCAACCTTGGCAACATTAAGACTTGTGGACCTTAGTTCCCAGAATGCTCCAGCCAGCCATGATCTAAAAGTTTGGAATGTTCCCTCTGTGTAGTAATCCTAATCTCTACTAGAGCAAAGGAGATTCAAATTCCTATGTAAAGAGTAGAGTGGGTCTTCATATGTTGATTAAGGATTATTGGAGTTATGGTCCAAGCACATCTATCCAGGTTAAGGAAAATTGTTCCAAGTGCTTTGAGAGTTCACTCTATCCAGAACACAAGTGGTCAACTTTTGAGGAGTGTTGGGGATTGCACTTAACCCTTAGAGTGGGTGGTGCAACATATTTCAGTTGATAGGGCTGCATTATGCATGGGATAATCTCTTCCATTCTTACCTGTTTTACAGAGATGTAGTTTTCTACTTTTTTGGGTGAACAAAGTAGTATGTCTATGGACTACTTTTTCCTGGATTTCCCACCTGACTGGTGATAAACAACATTACTATGGTTGGGGCCACTGCCAAATTGCAGTGGCACAAAGGGCCTAGGATGGGAGTAAGGATCACTAAAAAGGTGTTTGAGAAATGTGTGCTCCTGCGATTATACTTGCTGTAGGTCAGCCCATGCTCTGTGAGGGGGCTGGATAGTTAATGCAACCAACAAAAGGAAAAAGAATAGTTATGTGCTCCAGTTGTTGCTTGATAGCTGTTATCATACCCAGACAACACAACCTAAAGCTAGTGTCTCATGTTAGGTATGATTCTGTATAAGGCAGCATCTTGAGTGTTCCTAAGCTGTAAGAGTTATCTACAAGACTTGATACTTCTCAGTTCCTTTCTGATATAGCCATGCCATGAGGGAATTGTATTAATGCTGGGTATCGCAGCAGTGATTTTTTTTTTCAAATTACTGTTCAGTGAAAGAAAGTTAGTTGGTTTTATTTCTGTGTGCTCAGATCAAAATATTTTTTGGGGAAATCCACAATTATCCAAGTCTCTTCCTTATTTGCTGATTTATTTTTTCTGGCTGCTAACAAGCGTGTCACGTCTCTCCCACTCTTTTCTCCTCCTCCTGCTGCCCTCAGCATTGCATGTGCATACTATATCTGCTTCCTTCCTCCATATTGCCAGTTCTTTCCCAATATGCTGTGCCATCAACCGTCTGTACAGTATTGCGTTGTCACTGCCTGACCCAGAAATTTCTGATTTGTCGGGAAAAAGATCTTACTCATCCTAGGGGTTGTTTGGGGGTTTTGGTATAACTGAAGAGACTTATTTTCAGCAAAATCTATTCCAAGGAGTAAAGCTGGAAGGATTGAGAAAAGTTCCCCCTGGACTCTGAAATTGGCTGACTCATCAAATGGCAAATGGCAACTTCTGTTATTAACAGGTCTGTTTGCATATGAAAAGCCAACCAGTTCAGATTTCCAGTTGTTGAATCACAAGACAATGGAAGCATTAAAATCTATGCTATGTTAGTAGTCTGGTGTCACTGGTGTTGTGTAGATAGCTCATCCTTGAAAAATATAACAATTGCCTTGATAAATTAGACTAAAATTGGATTCTGATTCCAGCAATGACTATCCAGCTTGGAGGAAGAAGCAAGAATTTTCAAGTAAGTTCTGAAGTGAGGGGAGGAGAATATTCCAGGAAGGAAAAATAAAAGTTTAGGAGAAATAAGAAGACAAAGTACAATATTAGGGAAACAAAGATTAATTCCTATTCCATTTATCTTTAATATATTATGCCTGAGAACTAGTAGAGAAGAAAATAATTTGAGCAAGTACCTGCTTTTTTTTCACGCTATCCCTGGCCCAATATCCAATATTCCAGGAGAAATGAACCTATATGTGAATTTTTAAATAAATAAAGCAACAAACATTGCATTTTGGCTATTGCCACTGAAAGTTAGTAGTAGACTTCTCCCAACAAAAAATAATTCTGAATTGTGTAAAGGAATAATTGTTGTTCTACTAAATTAAAGAGTCTTTTTATTTTCACTTTTTTATTCCCACCATTTAAAAACGTCAATCTTTTGTAGCTTTGATCATAAACAATTCCTCCCATGTTTTTAAAAGTAATGTGACCAGTTGTATACATAACTGTCTAAACCTGTTAGGCTACATATTCATGTATTTGCATGCTTATTTTTAATCTGTTCCTTAATTCCAAAAGAAACAGAATTGTTGCTTCCCTAGAACTCATTTTTGTTGTTCTTGAAATTAATAGATAGTAATAATTTTGAACATATTAAAAAATTATTAATTATTATTTACAAGGGGAGTGCATTGATACTGTACTATTTTAGGAAGTCACAATTTCATATTACTAGTTTACAGATAGCTCAGATCTATTAAGGAGCCATTGTGATATTTCTGCATATGAATGGAATCTGGTTGTTTTACTTGGGAGAAGACCTGCTACAATTGATGAAGGCCATATAATTTTGTATGTTTCAAGAAATGTAGCTGTGTACTAAAAGCAGATTCAAGGATTATGATAAAGCCCTACAGCAGTGATTATTTCTAGCTATCAAATGCATCAAACAAATAAATTTCATAATTATTAGAATGAGAAATGATTAGAAGATGTATCAGTGTATATTAAATCTAGCCTATTTTGTAGGAAAGTTAATTAGAAACATCCAATTTTCTTTCTGGTCATGATTTTATAAAAAAAAGGAAAAACCATTCTAATTCAACATATCTTTGCATCTTTTCTTCGTCAGCATTCTTTGCAATAGAGAACTTATAGAGTGACTGCTGATTATTACATAGTCAGAAAGGTGATATAAATGTGCTTGGGGATAGATAGGTAACTAAAACCAGCAAGGGCAGCATTTTTTAAAATTGATGGTTAAGGGCCACAAAGGCAGGGGCACGATTGTATTATTGAGTGAGTTCAAAATTTGTAGATAAATATTTGTTAAAATATAAGATATGCCTGTGTGCTGGCCTGAGTGTTTTTAAAACTGTCTGAAGTTGACATTCCTGCCCTTGGGGGAACCATGAACTTTGCCATTTTAAATAAACAAACACATTATGTACACCTATTAAGACAAGCAGCCAGTCTTACAAGAATTAAGCATATTAATAAAATGCAGGTTGAGAAAGACTGGAAGGGTAAACAAAGTATAGGAAATCTGTACTTGCTGATATTTTGGACTAAAGCTCCATAAACCCAAGGCAGCATGGTCAGTAGCCAGGGATTATGGAAGGCATATAGTCCAAAATATCTAGAAGGACCCTGGGTGACTTTCTGAATTAAAATATTCCTGAAGTGTTTGGGGATAGTCTTCTATTTACCACAACATAGTGTACCATGCAATATTGTTGTTTTTGTTGGCCATTTTCCTACTTGGCAGTGGTACAGGATCACCCTGGGTTGGGACATTGCTGAATTGCTGCCATATACATTGAATTTTACAAAAAGTAAAACTTTACAAAAAGTTTGGAATGGGATGTTGATAAACAGCAATAACTTTAAAGCATAATTTGTAAATGCCTCATATTTATTTTCTATTTCTATTTTCTATCTCTTATTCACCTATCTCCCCTGAGAGTGACTCTGGGAAGTGTACAATATAATTAGTAAAATTAACATTAAAATCAGAATTAATTTAAGATTATAAAGATTAAATCCTATGATTCTTCCCTCATAGGATTTAGAACATAATGGAAACCATTTCATTTCATCAAGCCTTCAACCCCTTAAGCCTAGCATTAATTGGTGTCCATCTTGGGAGATCCTTTATTATTCTAGTGGGTTTTTAAAATGATGTCTAATATATAGTAACCCATTCTGAGTCCATTGATTTGGGCAGGAGATAAAAACAACAAAATAAGTAAATTGAGCCTTGGCTATGAAGTTCGATACCTTTGGAAAATGCAGTGTCTATATTCAAACTGTTTCTGTGGCTTCCTGAGCTCCTTTGAAGAAGAGTGAGGTATGGATGCTTGGATGAGATTTCAGATATTATGAATTCCAAGGAAGAAATAGCAGACTGAAGACAGCACCGCAAAAAGCGGAGTTGACAGTCCCAGTGGGAGAGCCAGTGAGTAGACCTGTTCTTTACAATTCCTCTCCAGACAAGGAGAGGACTTGAGATCACCCACAAGTGCTCCAGACAGTTGCTCCTCATGAGATCACAAGACAGCAGAATCCGGCAGCTTTAGAACTCTGGGTGATGAGGGAATAGCCATTTTGTTCAATCCACAGTTGGCACCTTTGAAAGAAGGTACACATACTTTTCTCTAATTACATTAAGAAATGATTGCTAACATCTATTAAGAAACTTGGATCAACAGGTTTTATAGAACCAGGCAAGTTTCCTTCAGTCCTTAGCGAAACACATTTTAGTACAAGGTTAAAGATTTAAAACATATTTTGGAATAAATAGCAGAGGGGCAATTAAAACTTGGATTTTATAATGTTAGAAATGAACTAAGGATCCAAATAAATTTGAAATGAGATTTTGGAATTAATTATAACAAAATGTTTTCATGGGAATTTTTTTGTTTTAAATTAAAAAACAGCATAAGATAATACTTTAAAAATTAGACCCTAGAGGGAAATAGAAGGAACTAATGATTACGATTGAAGAATACCTACATTTGACTTAATAATATAGAAGGGGGCAAAATACCTTAACATTGTACATATTGAAGCATATGTTTAAACAATGGGCCCAGAAGTTAATTTTAAGAGTGTCTGCCTCTATAAATAAACTACGGTATATGTAAAAGATATTATGGAACAAGTTCTACTTGACAAGATTGAACTGAGTTGAAAGTGAATTTTTAAAAATGATATCTCTGATTGCTTTGATGTCTCCCTTTTTGGTTATAGAAATGAGATGCCCTCTTAACCAATCCTTTCACAATCTCTGAATTCCTTTTTCTTAGTTTCCTGTTTCAGAGAAGTAAAGTATCATGTATTCCCTTTGACCCATCTTATTGTCTGCTCCCACCTTTCCTCTTAGAACTCTTTTGGTACATTGTAAGAGGTAGTACTTAATATGGGATGATTATCAACGTGGAAGATTTCTTTATGGATTGCTTTGTATCCCATCTTTTTCTCTATAATTCAACTTTCGCACAACAACAATCTTGTGGGGAGGATTGGGGTGAGAGCACAATTGGTCTAAGGTCATTCTGCCAGCTTCGATGGTAACAGAGGTCTAGAACTCACAACCTCTTATTTTCTGATTTAGCATCTGAGAAGAACAAGGAAGACGACCTTGATGGAGGTACCAGTATGCAAGCTCTCTTGCCAGATTGCAATTTTGATGATAGCCTTAACTAAGCAGTCCAGACCAGGAAATCAACTCCACAGGAAGACTAAAACCACTTTTTAATTGAGATTGGCTATAATAGCAGAATCATGCCAGCCTGATTTTATTAGGCTGCTTGCTCCCTCTTACAGTTCAAAGAATTAGGGAGAAGCCTGAGTCATTTCCAAATGTTACATGGTTGTTGTGGATTTCAAATAGGTTTTACCCTTTTCACTTTGGCAATGTAGCTTGTGTAACTTAGTCAATATCATCTTCCTTATTTCCCACGAATCCTTAACCAAACTGGCTTGCAGCAACCATATGCTATCATAGCTTGTCCTCCATGTTTTTCTTTCTTGATTTAGATTTACTCCCACCTGGTGTCTGCAACCTTCTGAATCCTTCAACCATCTATGCCAACAATGAGATTTCACTGAATACCATCGGTGTCTATGGCTTTGATTATGACTACACCCTGGCATTGTACTCCCCTGCACTCCACTCCCGCATCTACAACACTGCTAGGGACATCCTAGTGGAGCAGTATAAGGTACAACCTGACCGGGGGTTGTTTTCTTCTTGTTGATGAAATATCAAAGCAGTTAGGATTCTGGTGTACTTTGCTTAGAAACTGGACAAATAGGAAGCAACTTTTAAACAAAATTTCAAACTCAGTTTTAAAAGCATTATAATTATGTAATTATAAAAATTATATACAGTATTAATATAACAATACGTATCTACGGTATTTTATACAGTAATTATATAATAAGCTGCATGTTTTACAGTAAATCCTACATAATAATAAAATAAGTTAAAGAAAGCAAAAGAAAATCTCAACTAACTAGAATAAAAAAGCTGCTAATAAAAAGAAAAATAAACATAAGTTTAAAAAAAGGCTGTTATACAATGCCACATAAATAAATGAATGTAAACAGGGAAGAATCCATTCTTAATTAAAATATAGATTAATCAAGATTCAGAATTACCCTACAGTTTTCAATCAAATTGCTACTATTCAATTTTTAGACAGTGAATATAACCTAGATATATGGAATCATACTGTCTGGCCTGGTCTGATCTTTTCAAATATAACTAATTGAAAGGCTGACAATTGACAGTTTTCATTCCTCCATAACATGAGCACTGAACTTCCTTCAAATTTATTAAATTTCCAGCATAAAACGAAGACAACCAGCTGAGCTTTTCAATCACATAGAACATATCTGACATTCCATAAAACTTGAAATCATTAACTGGGCTTTTGTGTGGATGGGCTTTGACTGCTGGCAATTGCCTCAATAAGTCCCTGCAGTTTTCTTGGCAAGATTTCCGAAGTGCCTTTCCATTTACTTCTTCCTAAGACTGAGAGAGGTACTGGTTCAAGATCAAGGCTTGTAATAAGGCAGGACTAGAACTCACAGCCTCATGGTATCCAGCCTGATGCCTCAAAGTGGCACTCTAATTGAGTAATATGGGATACTTCTAATTCTTTGTTCCAGTTCTTGCATATTGACCAAATTTCTGTCTATAAATGACAATTGCAGTAAGTGTTAAACTCATTAAAATCCTTCTTTAGTATGCTCAGTGCCTCTAGGGCTGTGGAGGGATCAAGAGCAAACAATAAAGACAGCAAGCATTATACACTGTAATACCTACAGTGTCTGTTGCCATAGTTCAGTGAAAATTGTGGTTCATTAAGTGAGCACCTCCTCAGAACTTCCTGCCAATGGGGAAGCTGGTAAGAAATTACAAATTCCAGATGGTTTGCAAGCAGGTAGCAGGCAAGTAAGCTGTTGTAGTTGGGTGGGAGAGGGAGGAAGGAGTTAACACATGATGTGAAGGTATGGCGTGAGTGCAGTGGGTTTTGGGGTGGCTGCTGCCAATTGGGAGAGAATGCAGAAGTGGTTGGGGAGATGCAGCACAAGTGCAGAGGGACTTGGGGAGAGTGAGTGGGTGGAGAGACCATAAGGGCAAGCCAGTTGTTAAATGCCAGTTCACAATCACATGTTTACAGCTGGGAATGCTGGAAGTTGGAACCAGATGTAACCATTACTCATTCAGTGCTGTCGTAACTTTGAATGTTCACTGAACAAGTGGTTGTTAACCCAGGACTATCTTTAGTTGTATTTGTTAGTATTTAGCCATTGTAGGCAAATTATATTCCTTTTGTAAAATCTCAAAAGTTTATTACTTCTGAGATTATAGCTGATTAAGAGCAATACTGTTTTTAAAACCACATTTTCCAAAGAAAACAACTACCAGCCATTTTTACATAAGAATTCCTCAAAGAATTACTTTCTTGTAGAAGCAAAAATAAAATGATAAGGTTCTGCCCAGTGGAACTCAAATATGTGTAATTATCTTCAATAGTAAGAAAATGACCAGATTCTTACTACAAATAGAACTAAGAATTATACTGAATGACAGCTTTCAAATTGAGCTTATATAGGCAAATAGTCATTATCATTCTCCTTACAATAGTAAATAAAGTTAGAAAGTATGTGAAGGAAAGTAGCTTGAATGCATTAGGACCCGGAATAGATGTGATAAAGGAGAGCAACATTTGTTTGCTTACATGTCCACATGTAAATTCCTTGTGTGTCCAATCACACTTGGCCAATAAAGAATTCTATTCTATTCTATTCTAT
>JANHFM010003973.1:672307-682550 GCA_032468115.1 Grayia smithii
AGTTAATACCCATGACTGGAACTCCATCGCAGCGTGATGAAAAAGAACGTTCAGGTAAGACCAACGTTCCCCTTCTAGGCAATCTCAAGTCCTTGCGTTTTCTGGGGAGGGATAGCCGAGAGCTGGCCTACTCACAGTTCTTCATTCCACCAGGATTATCAGCTCTGCTTTTAACATAGCTGTCTTCAGTTCTCATTTCTTCCCTGGAAGTTGGTACTCACTTTTCTTCTAATAGCCTATATCTAATCTCTCTTTCTCTCTTCTTTCCTTCTAATCTATCTTTGTCCAAATTCCAGATTGTTTTGGAACAATCTGGATGTTGATTTTCTTCATTCTCCTTTTTGAAGGTTAATGATGTGTATGTGTTTTTGCTAAAAAGCCAGAGGGGTTGAACTGAGTAACCTTTAATTTCTACAGAAATCCTTCAGAGCTAACGCTAAATGAAGATCAGAAGGCATTCTAGTCTTGTCTTCTTATTTTAAAAAGTAAGGGCCTAATGGTCTAATAATTTGTACCTCCTCGCCTTCTTTCTCTTTTCCTTCCAGGGCCCTGCTGTTAAGCAATTCATGGACATCTTCTCTCTGCCAGAAATGACACTCCTGGCTGTAGCCAATGACTTTTTCATCAGCAATGATATTGATTATGACCCCATCCATCTCTACAAAGATGTTACGGTATGTACTTCACCCCCCTTTGCAAGCTTCTCCCTTTTCACTCTTGTTTGTCTGGGAGAACTTCTGTGTTGAAAGTTAGGAAGAGGAGGAAGTGCTGTTGGCTGGCAGTTGTGTGTTTTCTTCCCAGTTCTGAATGGGGGTGGGATTCTGGCAATTATTTTTGGGAGGTATTGCAGAACATAGCGTCCTGTGTGATTTGTCCTACAACAAAATGACAAGATTTGAGGGCCTGGAGTTCTAAAGACCTGCATTAGATCTGTTGGTTCCCGATTCTGTTTTTAAATGGACCTTTATTATAGAAGGTTGTGACGTATCTCACCAGAGAGGAACAGGCTGTCCCGATCTGAAGGAGGACTTGGGACGTGCTGCCTGCAAAGCTGCCAGGAAGGCTTATCTGTAAACCCAACTGCTCCAAGGCGCACGTATTGAGGGCCCCTCAGCTTATGTTTTTAGCATATTTTTTTTAAAGTTAGAGACTGGAAAAACCATCTGTTCTGGCTCTCGGAGGCTGCCCAGCCCCTGATTTTGAGCAAGAGATCAGAATTGACATTCTCATAAATAATGTTTGTGATCCATTCTTTTCTGCTCCTGTCCTTTTCTTCAGCTCCCACCTGCAGAATCTTAGTCTACCACCCGAGAAATGTGAATGGCACTTCTGAAGTTTACTTAACATTGAGAGGTTATCATTTAACCTGTGTTCGTGTGTGTGTGAGAGAGAGACAGAGAGAGGGAGGAAGGGGGGAAACAAGATCAGGTTACATGCAGTGCTTGAACAGTTTAAGGAAAGTGAGAGAACAGGGTTAACAGAAGCAGATGTCCTGTTCTACTCTGTGTGTGTGTGTGTGTGTGTGTGTGTGTGTGTGTGTGTGTTGGTAGCCTCACTTATTCTCCCCCAACCCCAAACCAGGCTGAAAATTTAACATCATTACTTTGAAAGGAATTGAGGAAGAAATAAACAATAATGAGGGAGAGAGTCAACCAAACCAGATAAAATCTTCTGTATTTTAAAAATTTCTAGAGACACAGCATTTTCTTTTTGCAACAAATAAAGAATTTTGTTGCAACTTCAAGATTAAAATCCAACTTCTTAATCATTGCAAGGCTAATGTGAGAAAACAAAATTGGCTATAATGCCTTTTTTCCTACATATTTTTAAATGATTAGAAACAGCCTTGGGGGGTTTTTCAGATCAAATGATCCTTCTCAGTTGTCCCACAGGCGGCTATTTGCATATGTGCAAAACATACAAATACAAGTTGCTTAATGTTTGTTCCACAAGGACAGATGAAGGTTTCTTTTCCAAGCTTTTGCTTTCAGTTCTTTCTAAGATGGTATTTGTCTGTGTGTTTTGGTACTATTGTTATATTCTGATATCATTTTAATTGCTTTTAAGGTTATATCTATTTTAATGTTTTACTTTGTGGTTTTGTTACTTATGAATTGCCTAATTACTTTTTTTTGTTGATGGAACATGTATAGAAATACTGAGAGCAAAGAAATAAAAAAGAATATATTTGACCATTATCCACAAAGCAGAGTTATGGTGAAGAATTACTTTCACTCCCTCATACCACAGTTATCTATTGGTTATCCAAACTACAAACACATAGACACACAATCATTACTGCTATTAAAAGTTTTTTAATTTAAAGAGGAGATCAGATCACGAACCTTGAGTATTGTTTTCTAGTTTATTCTTTAGAGCATAACAAAGAAATAAAAAGCCGAGGCAAGACAGAAGGCATAACACTGATGTGGTCTCCCTACTCATGTTGCATTTGAAATGCAGCCCAGAGGTAGAAATGTCAAGGCCTACAAGGTTAACATTTATTCCTAGAATTCATTTCTTTTTTTCCTTCCATTATTTCCACAGGATGCCATCCGGGATGTTCATATTAAAGGTTTTATGTACAAGTGGATTATGCAAGATCTGGGTGAGTTATCTGCTATAGCAGTATTTCTAAGCCTTGGAAGCTTTAAGCTACATGGATTTTTAAAAACTAAATGGACGGTGGTGCAATGGTTAGAATGCAGTTCTGCAGGTTACTTCTGCTGCCTGCTGGCTGCCTGCAGTTTGGCAGTTCAAATCTCACCAGGCTCAAGGTTGACCCAGGCTTCCATCCTTCTGAGATTGGTAAAATGAAAACCCAGATTGTTGGGAGCAATATGGTGACTCTGTAAACTGCTTAGAGAGGTCTGTAAAGAACTGTAAAGTGGTATATACAAGTGCTATTGCTATTTCAGCTCTGAGCATTGCACAGCCATGCTGGCTGGGAAATTCTGGAAGTTGAAATTTGCACAGCTTAAAATTGCCAAGGTTGAGAAACAGTGTGATATAGGAAAAGCAAGGAAAGAGCCTGCTGGTGTTCAGCCCACAGGTCTGCCCTTATGGCATACAGGTAGTTAAGCCATTGACTTAGCGACAACAATTGGGACCAGAATTTCAGTTTCTAAGCAATGAGATTGAAAAGCAAGTTGTTGTTTTACTGCAACAGTTAGCAACTGCAACCCTGGCTTTCTCAGCTGACATTGTTATGCAATAACCATGAGTTGTTAGGCTGAGGAAATTCTAGGTAAGGAGTGAAGGGGTGCGTCGAGGTGGGGGAAACCCTGGAAAACTAGGTGCAGGCCATGTGTGAGTTGGGGAGGTGCTACAGTGCAATACAAAGCTGCAGCCACTCCTGGAAACCTTACTCATCCCAGCTTGGCTCAGCAATGTGGCATAAAGCCACTGCACCACAAGAAGCCTCAACTGCCCACCCAGCCCAGCAGCATTTATGACTGCAGGGGCACTGCTACTCTTCCATCGGCCTACCTCCCCCTCAAAAAAAATCTATGACCCTTTTTGTCACCCTGCACAATGGCACTCATCAGTGGTAGCACTGGAGCTGGTCCTGAAGTAGAGGCCCAGAGCCTTCAGCAGTCTCAGCCAGCTGTCTCTGCCCCCAGATCTCTACTTCAGACCCAAAACTGTCCCTGTGTTGGGGGGCAAGAGGGCAATGATGGGACTTCGCACAGTGCTGCTGGCATGGCTGGCCACAGTGCGGGGCTTGAGGCTGCATTTCTCAGCGGCAATAGTAGCTGGGGATGAAGTAGAGACCTAGGAATGATGGCAGCTGGCTGAGACTGCTGAAGGCCCTGGGCCTCTACTTCAGCACCTGTTGTGGTGCTGCCTCTGCCAAGTGTCACTGTGCAAAGTGGCCAAAAGTTATAGGTGAAAGGAGATAGGCAGGTGGGGGGAATAGCAGCACCCTTGTGGTCATAAGAGTTCATCGGCCGCCAAACACCCAAATTTTGATTACATGAAAGTGGGAGTGCTGCATTGACTGTAACATTAAGTATAGGTCACGTCCATTTTTTAATGCTATCGTAATTTCAAATGGTCACTGAACAAATGATCCTAAGTTGAGGATTGCTTGTAATTCTTAAAGGCATCTGTCCATCTTCCTTCTTCCAGAGCAATATATCCTGCATGGAGATGAGACCTATGCTGTGCTGCACCGTTTGGCCAAAAGTGGCAAGAAACTCTTCCTCATCACCAATAGCCCCTTCAGTTTTGTGTGAGTTTAAGCTCCAAAATACATCTGGGCTATTTGGGATTATTTTTGTTTTTCTTGTTACTAGAGAACATTTTTTTCAGGAGTTTAACTTTAGCTTTAGTTTGGCTGGTGAGTTGGGTTGCATTCCAACTTTTTTATCTGGATGCAACATTATATCCATTTACCTGGCTCTTTTTTATCAGCGTTTTGTATTTTTATGTTTTTAATGTTTTTATGCCTTTTGCTGGTATACCCCAGAATATATAGCAAGATTATATACTAAATCTATATAATACGAAGAGTGAAATGGGTGGTACCCAAATTAAAAACCAGTTCTGTCTTTCATTCAAGAGGTCAAGATTGCATACATGGCATTCCCTTTTATCCCCACAACAACATAGGAGAAAATATATAAGGTCGATTAATTAATCTCTTCATTTAATCATTTAATTATTTTAATTTAATGTAGATGGGCAACGTTTTGAGGTGCCACTGATAGCACAACAACCTCAGGCGTCTTGTTGCCAGCTCTTGTCTAGTGAGCTTAGATCAGCATTTCTGAACCTTTGGAACTTTAAGCTCTATGGACTTAAACTCCTGGAATCCCCAGCCAGCATGATAGTTGGAGAGATTCTTGTTTCACGGTTGCTCTCTACTCTGTACTTTCGGTACCACTACCCACTCCTAATTCTCTTCCTTTTTCTCCCTAGTGATAAAGGAATGCGCTACATGGTGGGCAAGGATTGGCGAGACTTCTTTGATGTGGTCATAGTCCAGGCAGACAAGCCTCATTTCTTCAATGACTGTGTCAAGTGAGTGTTGCATTTCCCTATGTGGGAATGAGCTAATGCACGTCCTGAGGGCATTTGATACCTTTCTGGTTAATGGAATTGGCACACTGCTGCACGTACATTCTGATGAATTATACTCGAGTCAGCAATTTGTGGGCCATGTTTAGCCTCCTTGACCCTTGTTTTGTGATATTTAGAGTGCCTGAAGATTGTATTGCAGAAATGCAGTTGTACACAAGGATTTAAAAAAAAAAAAACATGCTAGAAATTTAGTTCGCCCCTAATGCATTTTAAAAAAGCAGACAGAAGATTGACTTTTCAATCCTGCCTTTGCCAGTAATGTCATGTGTGACTATCATACTTCCTACAGTTTTTTTAAAGGCATGATCTGTGACTGCAATATTGCAAAAAAAAAAAAAAGGTAGTGTGTTTCTCAGTCATGTCAGTTTTGCTCAATTTCTGTGGAGAGTAGATGGATCAGTGCATGTTGTGTACTGATAATATGTGGATTTGGGGGAGTGCCCTGAGTAGATTATACCTCAGACCTGAAAGCACAATAAAAAGTACTCAGGCTAAAAAATGAGGGAGTTGTTCCTTTAAGACCATGAGAGCAAAATATCCTGCCTCTGACTATTAGCAGAGTTCTTTGGTTGAAGCATTTCATTTGCTGGTTGTTGGAGAGGTCTTTTTTTTCCTCCTGCATATATTTTAACTTCTATATTCTAGAACTTCTTTGTTTTTCTTTCATTTTTAGATTTTTTTTGTCTCTCTACCCTAAATCATCATTGGTTTCATTTTCTGGCAACAATAAAAAGTAGAAATAGAAAATTTGAACTAACAATTGCTCACTGTATGAGAGAGGCTACAATGAACTATACTTGAACTCTGCATATCCTGATTTCCTTTCCTGATGTAAATTTACATCACCGGCCATTACGTAGCGGTTTGTTAAATTCTCTGTGCAAGACTTACTTAAAATGCTGTACCATGTCTTTTCAAACCTCTAGATATGTCAAAAGATTGTGTAATGGGTATCCAACATTCCTGGAGGGCACTTGATTGGGGGAGGCTGCTGAACAAATAAATTATAAAGTAAAGATTCCTAATTTACTTTAGCCTTTAGGATCATTTGAATACCCACCTGAAATTTGCAGAAAATGTGTACATAGGTGTAATATACAGCAATGTTAATACAGTAGTGTTTCTCAATCTTGGAAACTTTAAGATCTGTGGACTTCAACTCCCAGAATTCCCCAGCTTGCATTAAAGAATTTGTGCCTATGTGTGTGAGAGAAAGAGCTGTGGATTTTGGAGTCAGATGTTAGAACTTCTGTGTTGCCCTTGTCTTGTGCTTGTATAGTGGAAAGCAAAAGGCCTTCCCGGCAGCCCCTCCAACTGATACTCTTTTTTCCTTCCAGGCCTTTCCGGCGATTGGATAGCAATGGAGATCTGCAGTGGGACAAAATAAATAAGCTGGAGAAAGGACAAGTGTATAAACAGGTAGGGAATGTTGACATTAGGTGGTCTGTGTTTTTGATAAGCAAGGTAACACTTAAATGCGATATGATTTTAATGCCTTGATCCTTGAGTGTGGTTAACTCCATGAGCATAAAAAAAATTAAGACTGCTGCAGGTACTTGATGGTGTCTCCTGCTAAATTACTAATTATCCACCTTCAACTTTCTCAACCCCTTTGAGCTTCTTGGCAAACTTTGGAGGGAAAATAAATCAGAGATGTAATGAGATGAAAGAGGAATCTCCTCTCTAGTTGCTGTACCGAAAGGACAGTTAGTTCAAATAGAATCAGCTTTGAATATATACGCTCCCCACTTCTTTCGTTGAGATTTGCCCTGTGGGTATAGAGATGAGAGAAGAAACACTTGACATATTTCAGGAGTGGCAGTACTGGGCATCTTTTGTGACCTACTTCCAAGAAAGGTGCCACCTTTCTGGAGTCTTGGACCTTCTCTGTCTGGGATGACAAAAATAAGAACAGCTGCCAGGTCTTGCTTGGGTCTAATTATTTAAGTTTTAGGGTGGCGACTTAGCCAAGGTTGGACCAACCTTGGGCCAAGTGAGAGAAAAGGCAAAAGGAGGATTGAGTGTTATATGGTAATTTGCTCAGAGGTCTCTTGAATCCCGGAGACAATGTGGAGCTAATTTTTCTGTACCTGCAAGATATGAAGGGGAATCTTCCCTTTTTCCTCTGTGATATAAAATGTTGTCTAGGAATGTTGGTCTTGTATCCGTGCAGTTCTTCTACTCATTCTAATGCAACATTTCTACAATCTTAGGGCAATCTTTTTGACTTCCTCCGGCTCACAGGCTGGCGTGGATCCAAGGTGCTCTATTTTGGGGACCATCTCTACAGTGACTTGGCGGTGAGAGCTTTGGGCATAATCCTCTGGTTCATGAAGAGAGGGTTGAGTGGAAAATCTTAGATTTTCTTCCCAGCCCTGGGAAAAGAGTGGGCTGAGTTCAGAGTGTAATGTCTCTCGTGATCCTATAAATCTTATCCATTATATCTCTCTGCCCCAGGACTTGATGCTGAGGCATGGCTGGCGGACAGGGGCCATAGTTCCTGAACTAGAAACCGAGACAAAAATGGTCAACACAGAGCAGTACTCCCAAGCACTCACTTGGCTGCAAGCCTTAACTGGATTGCTGGAGCGAATGCAGGTAGGGATAGAAATCAAGATGCTGCTTGGCTGCTAGGAATGGAAGAGGGAAGGTCCCAAATTCTTGATGGAACCAGTGTGGAAGAGAGCTGCTTCCTGAGTAACGTAAGGCAG
This sequence comes from Grayia smithii, assembly GCA_032468115.1. Classification (NCBI taxonomy): domain Eukaryota; kingdom Metazoa; phylum Chordata; class Lepidosauria; order Squamata; family Grayiidae; genus Grayia; species Grayia smithii. The sequence goes on from JANHFM010003973.1 coordinate 680,104, forward strand.
GGAATATTTAAAACAGCATTGCAGTCAGTCGCTCTCAAGAATAAATGGGACCTGAGGGACTAAGGAGCTTCAGGGGAAGGTAAAATTGGTTCTAAGAAGCTAGTTTAGTGAGTTTTGAGAGAAGAAGGAACAGTAATTACAGGGCTCTCTAACTTTTTGGTTCTTGTTCCTGAAAAGATGTTTCAAGATCCCGAATCCCAGCAGGTGCTGCAGGACTGGATGAAGGAGCGCCAGGAACTCAGGTATTGTATTTCTTCTCCCTTCATTTCAGGGGCTTCAGTATGCTAGTTTAGACTTACAAATTAGCTATTTTCCTGCTTGCCCAATTAACAAATAGGAACTGCCTCCATCCTGAACATAAAGGTTTTAAGTTTTTTCTTACGAAGTGAAATCGTATGCACATACTCCGTTGCCCTTTTCAGAATTAAAATATGAGCACTCAGGCCTCTAAATTCTACAGAGTTAATTGGGATCTTAATTGGTAGATTTGCCTATTTTTTTTTCTAATTCTAGCTCCTCTTTAGTTTGACAATTTATCTCTGCTTTTTGGTCTCTTCATCTCTCCTGGATTCATGATTTTCCACTTCACCTTTGTTATAATTGGTATAATTTGAACCCCACTGAATTAACTGATTATTTTTTTTTTAAAGTTACTTATTTCTAGTTCAGCTTAGTCAGGATTCAACCCACAATTCTCTCTATCCTGTTGAAACAAAGCTTAGAATGTATTGAGCCTTTTCCACTTTCTCTCCCCAGCATCAAATCTACATTTAAATTTCTCTTGGATGTAGATTTACCTCTACAAGGTGTTACTTCATAAAATATTACAAAGATTTATATTAAAGCATTGTACATTGTCCAGTTGTGCTTAGGCTGTAGCTCCCATCATCCACAACTAAGCATCCAGTCCAACAGCAAAAATAAACTTTATTTTGGTTATAGACCAGTCAGCAGCAAGATGTAGTTCTTGCTCTTCTCTCTGGTATTCCTTATTTTCTAAAACACATTTGATTAGCAATGTGGGAAATAGAATTGTGAATTAGATTGGGCTCTTTTCAAGTTTCATGTAAAGTTTTAATAGTCTTGTTTCAGGCTGGTTACACAGGTCCAAACATATCCTTTATTGCATACTTGTAATTCCCTCATGGAATTTTGTTTTGTGTTTACTTGACTGACTCATTTATCGGCCTCATTGACTCTTTCTTGATGGGCAAAGCTGTGTAAATAGAATCTCTCATTGCTCCCTTAGAAGCCAAATCACCAGTTGCAGTTATCTTGAAAAACAGAGCAAATAAATCTGTTAATCTGGAGCATCTAATTTCTCCTTCCCCACTGCAACAACTACAGTGAGCTATTGGCCACAATTACATTGTCTTCTTGGTTCTAATGATTGTTTTCCCCTCCTGCTCAACCATGTCTGATTCTAAAGAGATTGCCTGAACAAGTCTCTGCAATTTTCTTGGCAAGATTTTTCAGAAGTGGTTTGCCATTGCCGCCTTCCTAGGGCTGAGTGAAAGTGATTAGTCCAAGGCCATCCAGCTGGCTTTGTGCCCAAGGCAAGACTAGAATCCACACTCCCGGTTTCGAACCTGATGCCTTAACCACTACATCAGAGTGGCTCTTATGACTTATCATTTGAGATTTTATTACAAAGCCAAGCTGTAAGTGGCTAGACATGGAATCCTGCTTGAGCTCCAGAAGAGAAATCATGAGTTGATAGGGATTGGAGAATAGGGAGGAAAAAATAAATTTCATCTCAGTTCTTAAACATTAAGCTTTTTTGTAAAGCATGCATTAAATAGTCAAAACAAAGCCATCTTTGATGTAAAAGTGAAAAAGTGACAAGGTAGACAACAGATCCTTTTTTGAAAATAGTGTTCAGGCTTCTGTACAAAGATTCCACAGCAGAAAGAATGACCATACAGTTTTGGGAATTATTTTCTACCTGTTCACTTTAATATAATCTTAAATGGTATTGATAACATCATTTGTGAGTTGCCTTTGTGCTGTTCAGAAGCCTGGGGAATTGCTATTCGTTTAAAAACTACGTTCTGTTCTGTTCCTGCTGTCCTTTGATGCTTGGAGCTAGTTGAAATGTCACAGATAGTTTAAATACACATTAAAGAAAATCCCAGGCATGATTGGCAGTTTTAACAGCTCTGCTCCTGCCTTTTGCTGAGAGTAATTATTTTGGTATGAGCAATAGCTTCCTTTTGCACATGTGCACCTTGGCACGCACAGACACTGACACTTTCATAAAAGAATTGCAAGCGCAGGCTTTGCTGTTGTGAATCATATCCCATTTAATAAAGGTAGGTGTTTTTGTCTGTAGAATTGCCCTCTTCTTGAGTCTTATGCTCTAGGCATGACATTTATTTATTTATTTATTAATTGTATTTATATGCCGCCCATCTCCCTAGGGACTCTGGGCGGCTCACAATACATAC
>JANHFM010003973.1:682650-693577 GCA_032468115.1 Grayia smithii
CGGGCGGTATCCTGAGGAGCGCAGCCCTATGTGAGCGCACGGGGCGGTGGGATAGAGGCAGCAGGTGGTCCTGCAAGACATAAACTCTTTTAAATTATAGTAGGGCTACGTATTGTTTTAATCTCTGAGTTCCCTGGGAAAAAATACTAGCTCAGATTGAATGATAATAAAGTAAAGGAACTAAAAACTATAATACAGAAAATTCCTTATCACAAAATATCCAAGTTTAATGATACAGTAATATGAAATTGAATTCTCTGATATACTGTAAAAATAGCAGTGCAAAATATATGAAGATAAATGGAAATGTTCCATGTGCAGTTAATTAAAGTAAAATATTTCATTTATTTATTTATTTAAATTTTTATGCCGCCCATCTCACAAGGGACTCCATGCGGCTCACAATAAAAGTATCACATTAAAAACAACATATTTACCCTTTGTCATACAATCTCTTGTTTCCCCTCCCAGCTGCTGTTGCATATAAGAATGATAAAAAGTGAGTTTAAAACAATGAAATCATAAAAAAAACATTCACATCCTGTCTGGGGCCGGATCTCGCTAAGTCATAATAACGAGATCAATGGCCCCATGCCTGCCAGAAAAACCAGGTTTAACTGCTTTGCGGAAGGCCAGTAGGATGGAGGCAGCCTGGACCTCGGGAGGTAGTTGGTTCCAGAGAGTCGGAGCCGCTACAGAGAAGGCCCTTCCCCGTGGACCCGCCAGCCAACATTGTTTGGCTGATCGAACCTGGAGGAGACCGACCCTGTAGGATCTTACAGGTCGCAGGGAGACCAGGGTAGGAGATGATTCTATGGAGAGGAATAATATGTTTTATATGCTTTGTCACTCCATACCTCAATCCCATTCTGCAGCAACTTGGCATTTTGAATATTCAGGCATAATGTCCAGACCATAGTAATCTTTATAACCATAAAATAATGTTAGATCAATTCTAGAAATGAAAATACAATTTGGATCTAAGGGCAGGCTATGTATAAGCCTTAGTGCCCTCCAGTATTTTCTTTTAAGAAGAAGCTATATATTGTGAGATAAAATGCAACCTTCTCTCATCTTTATTTAGAAAACAACCTCTGGCCACACTGCAAGATTGTTAGAAAATAGAAATGATGCCAGTTGAGTTCCAATTTTATACACATGTATGCTCAGAATAAAATATATATTTGCTAGGAATAAAATAGGAAAATTAGTTGCTTGATAAATAGAAACTTGGTGGAACCCAAGTTACCTTCACTACAGGTTCGCAAATGTGAACGCATGCACCATCTTCGCGCATGTGCAGAGGGTAAAAAATGATGTCAGCGGCTGTAGGCAGACCCTCCCACAGCCGCCACTACTGGTTCACGCAATCCGGATAGAACCGGCTGAATTGCACCACTGCTAGAGACCCTGCAAATGTCTAATCCACAGTTATGGCTTCAAGGTATAAAAGTAATGCAAAGTGAAATCTTGCAATTTAAATATTTATATTAAATTCAAACCTAGATTCTTAGAAAATTGTTTAATAGAATCTTTGTAGTATTTTCTTCAGATTCTCCACCTTGCTGACTGAGTCAATCTCTGGAGAATGAAATTCCAGCAATCCTGATTGTCTGCTCACTCTTTCTTTTTCTTTCTCCCCCTGCGTTCTCTTTCAGGGCACTCACCAAGAACCTCTTCAACCCGCAGTTTGGCAGTATCTTTCGTACGTGCCACAATCCCACATACTTCTCTCGCCGCCTGTGCCGTTTTTCAGATGTCTACATGGCCTCCCTCAGCTGTTTGCTTAATTATGACCTCAAATACACCTTTTACCCAAGACGTACCCCCTTGCAACATGAGGCTCCCCTTTGGATGGATCAACTCTGCACTGGCTGCATGAAGACTCCCTTCCTGGAAGAGATGGCACATATCCGCTAGGGACCAATTGGGGAGAAGTTTGCATGTGGTCGTGTTCCTAACTTTAGGGCAGTGATGAGATGGCTTAAAATTTTATATGGTTCTTTGTATTAGAATCGATCCTGTGCTCTGTGGTTACATGTCAGATTTAAAGAGCCAGGAGCCTGCTAAGCCTTAATGATTGCTCTTTGGCATTCATTTTTGCTTATGGATTTAAGACCTTCATGGCTCCTACTGTGATCTAGCAAGTCTGGCCCATTGTTCATTACTGGAACATCAGCAGCTTCCCAGCGAGCACTACAAAAGTTAGAACAGGCCCATTAATGGAGCATTGTCTGCCCTTGTTGCCAGCTGCGCTACAGAGTTTGGAATTTCCATGTACACAGAGGGAAGGGGCTTTGAACTGGTCCAGAATCTGTTGTTGGTTCTCCCTTAGGGGTGGGTGCTTCTCCTAGACTTAGACAAATATGCTCAGTGTATGCTAGGTGGAAGACCTTGGTTTTGTAGATCGGTACACAAAGTTCTTGTCCCTTGTAGAAACATACATATTTTGTAGTGTTTGAAGTTTACATTCCCTCCCCAACTGTATGGTCTTTTTTTTGCTTGTAATGGAGAGGAGAACAGGGTGGGAAAATGGGGCAGTGGGGCAGGGGTTCCTGTCCTGTCTCCCTATTGAAATGGGAGGGACAGGAGGTGCTATAGAAGGGATGGTATTTTTAGCTAATGACTGGAATTTTATAATGTTAATAAAAGAGCAGTGTGAAATCCATCACTGATTTGTAGTGTGAAGTTGAGGAATGAGAGCAGGAGCTACACAAGCTTTAAGTTTGGCTTGCCATTGTGGTGTTCTTCTTTCTGCAAATTTATATTTTTATTGGTTTATCAAAATATAAAATACAAAAGTACAAAAAATTGAAAGCAGTGGGAAATTAGGGGAAGTAAAGGGGAAGAGGAAAAAGTGTAGGGTAAAAGGAAAAAGAAAAAAAAGCATTGACTATTGAGTCTTTTTGGCACAGTAGAATAAGGTCCTAACATATAACTTTAACTTCTTACTTTTACATAGTAATATATACTAGCCATTTCTATAACAACAAACATATCTAATCAGCAAAATGTAAAATCAAAGATCCCCTTTTTCCATCACAAGCACAAAGTCCAAAAATTGCTTCAAAGTAGAAACAAAATTAATTGTATTAATTGTGGCTTTGGTCAAAGCAGTCAATTTCATCACCCATGGCTAATTCCATCAACTTTTGCAGCCATTCGTCCATTGTGGAAAGGAAAACATCCTTCCATTTTTCTGCATAAAGTATTATTTCTGCTTCAACATATATAACATCAAAAATCCAGTTCTTTTTCAAGTTCTTTATCCATTAAGCCCAAAAGAAAAATATCTGGTTATATCTTTATATTCATTTTTAAGAATGTTGTGTATTAAGATGTGAATCCTACTCCAGTATTTCTTTGCTCTGTTACATGTCCATCATAAGTGGTAAAAAGTTCCTTCTTTACATTTACATTTCCAACTTTCATTTGAAGTACCTTTATACATTCTTGACGATTTGTTCAGTGTTAAATACCAACAGAACATCATTTTATAAAAATCATACAATGCTTTACATACCCATACATACATTTTCAGAATGTCTACAGCCCTATGATGAAGACCTATAGGATTGTAATGCCACCTACTGGTTATATGTATAATTTACAAGCAATATCCACATACTGGGGAAAAAGGTTTTGTTCTTAAATCCTATTAATATCTCATTCAAAATTATAATATCTTCACTTTGTGTTCCATTTATAACTTATGATTATCTATCTCTAGAACTTAGTAATTTGTTTCATGGCAAGATTGCTCGTAGGCAGTGCAAGATGATTAGGAAATCATTGCATGCTACATCATTCGCCAGAGCCCGACTTTCTGTACAAACCTGTGATTACTAGATAGTAAAGGCATAGTAAGTCAACTGATAGCTTTTCAATTAGGTGAATTTGATCCTGCATCCAGTTAGCAAAGTTAGAAGGGTGCTTGTTAATTGCTATGCTGTCACATAACTGCTGTCTTAAATGGGTTTATATTTTAAAGTCTATAAAATTATTTGGAATAAAAGCATCTTGCACCCAAGCTTCTAGTAAAAACATATATATCTCTTTGGCTGAGTCCTGATCCAACTCAAAACAGCTATCAGTCTTCTCCCATCCTGCTATACGTTATACCAAAATTAAAGTCAATAGCTTCTTTGTTTATTTTTTTCCATTGCTTCCTGTGGATATTTGTTCTTTTGCAACAAAATAAGGAAGCTTGCACTGCTTGGACCTAAAAACTAAAACTGAACCTACCATTTTGAACTCAATACTGCAAGCTTTACTGTCTGCTGTGAAGTATAGAATCAAAGAGGTGATCAAAGACGAAGCTCACAATATGAAGCTGTGCATTGTGCTTAGCCCAGTAGCTCTAGAAAAGCTTTCAGGATGAACTGAAAATAGTAGAAATTGCATTAAGTCATTTGACCATATCAAATCAAATTAAAAGATGCTAGTTCCCCTCTTGGAAAAAGACCCTTCCACACTTGGTGGACACCACCTATTGATCCCCAGTGGTCAATTTGTGTTCAACAATAGCTAGCTACTTGCCATCAATCTTAGCTGTGATCTTGCCCTGACAGCAAGAGGCCTGAGGCAGGTTTCTGGACTGATCATCTTTAGCAATCCTGGCTCTGTTTCTGCTTGGTTGCCTAGAGTGGGATCTTGTTTCACTCTTGCTGGCTTTCTGCTCCCCCAGCAAATGCTGGGGGTGGCAGACCAGAAAGACGCAGCAGGAGAGACAATTGGAGACCATGTAATTGTTTCACTTGGTTGGGATGGCAGCATCTGGGCCACCCAATCTCTTCGTAGGGGAGATGGGAACTAGGGAGCTTCCAAACCTCCATTTTCCTGGATCCCAGGTGGAACAGACAAACAGTGTAACATGGCAGCAGGACACGGCCGGCAACTGGACACGCCTGGAAGGATCTGGTGAGAACAACCAGCTGTGGATTGGTGTGGATGCTGTTGCAAGGAAGTAGCTAAGAGGATGGAATGATATAAGTACAGTTTAGTGGCTGAAAAAAGGTTGTAATTGTTTTTTTAAAGTATCAAAATATGTCTTGAGGGAAGTTTAAGAAAACATTTTAAGTGGGGCTGTGTTAGTTTATTTCCTTACCGCTTCACCTCTACCTAAATAAAATTTTTAACATTACAAAAATCCATTTAGCAGAAGTGAAACTGAAATGAATACTTCTGCTTTTAAATAATACTCATATCTCCTGGGTATTTAAGCCACTATAATTTTTTCCACTCTTCAGTAGCAGGGAACCTAATTTCTCTCAGTGCTTAGATAAATATAGTAATGTACTTCTAAAATAGAAATCAAAAACATAAGCAGTAAATATATTTTCTAATAAAGAAATATAGCAGTTCGATTGATTAAAATGGAAAATATAATGTAAGGGCACCCAGTATCCCAGTATCAAGGGATACTGACACTAAGATTTGAGAAATACACATGCTTTAAATTCAATTTTTTAGTTAACCAGAAGACATACAGGTATTTAAGGAACTAAAACCAAACAGGTGACTCGGGTATGGTCCTAATTTTAAAAAGAAGCATGGTGTTGCGTAGGAAAAAAAGTGAGAATGGGGGAAGGTTGGCCTGTCCTCTCCCAGGAAGAGCCCTGTCCCCCATTTCCTCCCCCTCATTAGGACTTCCTACCAACTCTGGCTTTGAGCCAAATCTCAGGTCCTGGCTTTGCAACCCCCATCACAGAGCATGAAAAATCCATTATTCATGGTGAGTGCTTGTTAAGGTGTGTGCATGGGGAGGGGAGTCTAGAAGTAGTCTCTCACTTCTACAGCCCAGTGAACTCAATTCCGCTTCTCCCTTCCTTCTAGCTGCTCGCTCAGAAACCACATCCAGGGGTGCTGAGGCCCAGCCTGTCACCACTTTGCGGGTCACAAACCCCAGCAAAACTGCTGGAAACCAGCAGCACCTACACCGGGAGTTGCTGTTCACCCATCGCAAGTATGGCTTGCAGCTCCAAGCTGCTATTGCTACATAAGCTTTCCAGAAGCTGGACAGAATATCTTCTCTCTGGAAGCTCTGGCTTCTGGGGACCTTTGCTGATGAAATAAATTATAGTTTATTGTTGGGAGAAAGCTTGATACCCTTGCTGGAAGAAATCTATTTTAATTATTCTAAAAAGGTGGCATTTCGTTGCTCAGAAAATTCCATTTGTGTCTTGCTCCTCCAATTCTGTTTACCCTTTAATTTAAGATATTGTGCAGGTGATACACAGGCACTGCTTCCCACCATCACCAACACCTCACTTCCCCTGCCACTCTTGTAGAGGTATCCCTAAACAGTTCCGAACTGCTTTAGTTTAACACTAGGGCAAAATGCTGTATACCTCTTACTGTTATTGATGGGAAGCCACGGTAGTTGGGCAAAGCAAAAACATCAGTGAAGCTTGCATGTTGAAGACCAAAAACTATGTTCAGTTTTATAGCCGTATATTTTCATGAACTATCATCCATTCTGCCAGTTTTTGCCAGAGCAAGGTTGGTACGTTTTAAAATGCTACATTTTCTACATAAATATTTCAACTTGTTTAGGAATCAACGGTCTGCATTTTGAAGAAGAGATGCATGTAACTTTTTCCTCCTTAGCAATGGAGAAGATATACCAAATATGTACCTCATGGGGAAGTACTTTTCAAAGTCAGAAACCTGGCATGCTCTTGTGTAAGCTGATCAGACCACTCAAGCCACCATGCAGTTATTATTTGAAGATGAAATGCTCTCTCCTAAGATATCACCAAAGTATCAGGGCATCCACGGAGCCTGTTAAAATAAAAACAATAACAATGTACTTTCTGCAAGAGAGAGTTTTAGAAACCATGGTATAAGGTAGCAGAGCAAATATTTTGGTGGAGGTGTAACAGACAAAAACCATTTTCCTTAGGTAATTGTAGGATAAATAGGGTTGTCTGGTTCAAAGTCATCCAACCAATGCCGGTGCATAACGGAGGAACTCAATATCCTGGTTTCTAATCCAACACCTTAACCATTAAATCAAAAGGTTCTGCACTATGATTGCCCCAATCACTGAAGTAGCACTGATGCCTAAATGTATTTAAATTGATCCCTTGTTTCAGGTGAATATATTTTACCTTGTGTTTTCAGTTCCTACCCCCACATTGATAGAAATGATGAGATTGTGTGAGAAAAGCAGCAATGAACAGGGGTCATTCCTTATCCACATTTGTGTATCATGTATGTGTGTGTGTCTGTGTGTGTGTATGCATGCACACTTGTGTTAATATAGCATTAATAATATATGTGCCTGGAGGAACGTTGTCCATGGGGTCGCAATGGGTCGGACACAACTTTGCAACTAACAACAAATATATGTGTCTAGTAGGTCCTTTAATTGTACAGTATAAACCTGTTTCTATCTAGGAATGCAATTTCACCCTCTCCAAAGTGTTCACTTCATATCCAGGCTGGCCATATAGGCCAAATAATGCCCTTTCTACCCACAAGATCCTCCCAATGACAACCCTATAACCTCCACCCTGGGAGTAAGATACCCCCCAACACAGTCTGGACTTACTTTTGACAGGATGTGCATAGGATTACATGAATTGTAACTTGACTCACATTCCCAGCCCATGAGACACAGCGGGAGTCACCTTTCTTTCCTTTGCTGGCCCCAAGCCAGACTGATCAACAGCAGGTTTTTTCAAGCCTCATTTGCTGGCCTATTTCTTGAGGTCTAAATAGAAAGGACAGTTTACATGGATGTCTGTTCTGCTACTTCTCTGTAGAGGGAGGGAGACAAACACAGCCAAATTCTCATATATCCCTTCCCCCTTAAAGCAGAATAACGTATTATTTTTGTTCAGTCACTGAACCTAGCAGTAGATAAACAAGAGCTAAAATGTAAAGCAATGGTGGTAGGGCATTTGTTTTGTCTTCCCACCCTCATATACCCCATTTGGGGTAAGTAATGGGCCTGTTTATCCTCCTGCTCTCTCTTTCTCTTCCTTTGATGACCATCAGTGTACTTGTTTAGTAGAGGCAGCAGGAACCATCTGTCTTTTGTCACGGTGGTGTCACATGACGTATTGGGACTTCTTCCCCCTTTGCTAAACTGGGCATGGGTGTGGCCAGCATGTGACACATCTGGCCTGTGGGTTGGGAGTTTGACAGCCCTGATCTAGAGCATCAGGCAAACACTCTTAAAAAATTCAAAAGGAGGCTGGCAATGGAGGTAGACCAGTGATGGTAGGTAATGGATGGAGCAGTAAGCTATCAATTCTGAAAATTCTGAAGGTAACATTAAACTTGGAGACTCCACTGTAGGCTAGATTAAGCTAGTTAAAAAATCATTCTGGATGAAGGCAACAGAATGCCAATAGCTTCTTGTTTTTAAGAAATTGGACAAATCTATGGAATCATCAGGACAATTCAAAGGAGTTGACATCCTGTTGCAAATGAGTGGCTTAGATACCTGAAGATTCTCATAGGTTTACTATCTTAGTGACAATAAAGTGAGCTCTGAGTGCATGTGATTGAAGGAAAATAATCCCATGTAAAATGACCTGTTTTTGAATACCTTTAGGCATTTCAGACCTCGGCTCGGTTTATTCAGAAATAAATCTTGGTCTTTGAATGGTAGCTGTACTCAAACATTAAAATGTACATGTAGCATTTGTTGTCCTAATTTGTAAAAATGCCAAAACACACAGCAAATTTCCTCACAATCCATAGCAGGTTTAGAGCACTTTGGACTCAACAATAATTGTTGTTTCTTGTCTTAAAGAAGAATGGAAGAATGGAATATACATAGTAGGAAGGGAAATTTATGTTATTCCACCAGTTTCAGTACCATTTACTGTTAAGTTATAAAATGAACATTATCTGCATATCCACTTTGTGTTTTTTTAAAGGGCTGGAATTATGAGTTGATATAAAACCAAACCCAAATATCTTCAATGTTTGTTGATACAACTAGGAACATTTCTTGTTTTTTAGCATGCTCAGCTTCAGCTTAGATGGACAAATTTTTTCAGTGCCCGTCCTCTGAGAACTTTGTGAATCATTGTTTTGTGAGAGATAATTATGTATTTTTTAAATATGACCATATTGCCCAATCATTCTTTACATCTGATGATTTTGAAAATTATGAATGAGTTGTTCACCGATTTAGACAATATATGGGGCGATTATGCTGAAATATGGGAATCCTTTATTGAAGCTTCATACATTACATACCAGGGGTGAAATCCAGCAGGTTCTGACAGGTTCTGGAGAACCAGAAGCAGAAATTTTGAGTAGTTCAGAGAACCAGCAAGTACCACCTCTGTCCTGCCCCAGAGTGGGATGGGAATGGAGATTTTGCAATATTCTTCCCCTGCCACACCCACCAAGCCACGCCCACCAAGCCACACTATGCCCACCAAGCCACGCCCACAGAACCAGTAGTAAAAAAAATTGGATTTCACCACTGGTACATACAGTACACACACACACACACACACACACACACACACACACACACACCTCTTTGTTCAGGTTGCTATAGCACTTTTCTGCACTGTTCCCAGTCTGAAGTGTTACATTAGTAGGCAAACTAAGCCTGACTGAGAATGTTTATTGTTAAAAGGAAATAACTATTGTCTGCTTTTATGTGGGTTTTCCTGATTTCATGTATATATTATCTTGTTGATGGGCTCAGTGAGGGTGGATGCTTGTCACAACCATTTATCTGTGCAGGTTAGGATGAATGAAAACCTGGTATTGTGTCAATCTCCCTTCTCAGAGGCCTGAGCCTTCGATCAAAGCCAGAGCTGCTCCAGGTTCTAGAGCATCGGAACCGGCGCCGGGATGGGACAGAGAGTGGCTTGAAACCATCCCCCCTTGAGCAGGAGCTTCTGCGCTGGCAGCAGAGACGGGAACAGGTAAGGGCCAAGCCACCGGGATGGTCTCTCTACTACAATTCTTGTAAGCAGTGATAGGAAATGCCTTGCAGGTGGACCCTTCAAGGATATCTGATAGGAATATTCTTTCTTATCTGCAGCATCAACAGCAGGAAGCAACAGGAGATCCTGGTGGGAGCCAACCAGAGTTCGTAAAGATCCGGGAGAAATTACGAAGGACACAGCAACGGGATCCCTCTCCCCAGCATGCATCCCCTTCCTTGATATCTGTTCCCTTCCCACGTCTTCATCACCCCAACAGGAAGCTCCACCCAGTACCCAGTCAAGCACCCTCCTATAGCCCTACAAGCTGCGGCTTCACATCTTCTGAGTTCCCTCAAGGCCTCTAGTCTTCCTTCAGTCCCATCAGAACATTCCCTTGCCAATAATATATGACTGTCTCCCACACATGCCCCTTCTACCGTGAATGCTTCGTCAGGTGGTTATTAAACACATAATACCCAACTGCAACGTGTTCATATTGAGGTGAGGGGCTTATTCAACAAGCTTGGTTTAATAACTTGGCTTAGCATCACATGGGAATGCAGCTCCTTCCTCCTGTTCTTCCAGATTTGGGGAGGGAATCTCAGAAGGATGTCTCCACTCCCATTTGTGAAAATAAAAAGGAAAAAGGTTAGTCAAGTGTGTGCATTCCATTTCTTTCTTTTTTTTAGTGGTCTATGAAAGAATTAAAAAAAAACCCATACACACTAAAAAAGACTTCTGGTTTAATGTCATCTTTATTTACATGACCGGCCAAATCAAAATGATTTAAGCTATGGAGAAATGCTTCAGCTATTTGACCTTAACAAGATTTGGAGTTATGGGAGGGTGAGCAATGTCTACATAGAAATGGTGATTATCTAGACCAGTGGTTCTCAACCTGTGGGTCGGGACCCCTTTGGGGCTCAAATAACCCTTTCACAGGGGTTGCCTAAGACCATCGGAAAACACATATTTCTGATGGTCTTAGGAACCGAGACACCGCTCTTCTATCAATATAG
>JANHFM010003973.1:725017-735680 GCA_032468115.1 Grayia smithii
GTCAGCTTATTGCCCCCAACAATCTGGGTCCTCAGTTTACCTACCCCGAAAGGATGGAAGGCTGAGTAAACCTTGAACCTGGTGAGATTCGAGCCAACACTAATTGCTGGCATCTGGACCTAAGCTGAACACTTAGTTCAGAGCATTAATTAGGTGAGCCACCAAGGTCTCCTTCCAAGTTCTTAAAATTACCAATGGGAGAGCAAGAAGCTTAATGCAATTCAGGTTTTATTGTTAAAGAAGCTTGATACGCTACCAATGTTTCTTTTCTTATTGTAAATTACATGTGCTTACTCTTTTGATTCTCAGGACCAAGTTAGAAATGAAACAGAAAGCCTTTGACTAGAGTTTCCCCTTAAAACACATACAAAGTGAGTAAGTGCCAATCTGGCATGGAAGAAACACCCAATGTGATAGCATCACTGGAAAGGGAATGTACAAATTCCCACACACAATAATAACAATTTCCTTTCCTTTCCATAAACTGTTGCTTGCTGCGCAAAGTTAGGCATGCAGCAAAAAGAAATTGGATGGTTTGTTAACTACAATTACCTCAGGAATTTGTTAGCAGGACAAAACAAACCTAATGCAGCATGAGTAACTGATCAAGTGGTCAATTTTAATTGGGGAAACTCTAGCATCCTGGTCCTGATATAGCTTGGGCTATGAATAAGTTGGTATTCAGTTGGTATCGATTGCACACAGTATAATTTAAATAAAGTTTTTTACAGAATCATGATACAGTTTTGTATAATTATATAGCGTGAACTTTGTTTAGTTTATATACTTACACCTATTATAACAATATGTGATTTTATCAGAGATAGGCAATCAGTTACCATCCACATGGTCCCAAACACTAGTCCCAGTGTCCTTACTCTAGCTATGCTTTCTAGGGATATTGGGAGTTATGATTGAGTAACATTCAGAGTACCATAAATTGCTTATCACTGCTTAGAAGATCGATACAGAGAAGTGGTTTCTTCATTCCATGAGCTGAGGAGAGCATAAATGTTTTTCCCTTGGAAAGAAAAAAGAGTTTAACTACATTTTGTAAGAGCGGGTACTGCAAAATGAAGTTTGGGGTTCAAGAGGAACCTGAAACATTTGGGTTAATGTACCTAGTAATGTATCCAGTAAGCAAACTAGCAAATTTCCTGTGTGCAGATCTCACAGCCCAGACACTGATCTTACTCACTTCTTTTCCACAACTTTTTGATAGCATGTTATTCCCAATTTCTGTCCTCCCACCAGTAGCAACACAATCTTTCTTCTCCCAACAAGTGGACTCATTATTATGCCCAAGAATTTATCATTCCCCCCCTTATTTCAGACAACAAAAAGGGAGAAAAAAAGATAAAGCATGATAAAATGATTGAAGTTTTTTTTGTTTCTTTGATTGATTTCTCACCTTTTCTCTTCATTTTTCACTCTTTGTGTAGCTGTGCAAAGACTGAAAATTGAATCTGACCAACTATGGAGTGGAGGTAGTTTAATCTTTATAAGACTGAATTTAAGACTAAATCTAAACACCTATGAGTTAGTGACCAGGTTAGCTAACACCTTTTCAGTTATCCCTGGGTACCAAAAAATATGTAATGGACAGGACTGCTGCTGAAAACTAATTAACCAGTTGGACTATGATTACTAAGCATAATTAACATATCACAAAGGGTGTGTTTATATAGCATGCTAAACCAAATAAACAACAGTTTAACAGTTGATGTGATTCATGCAACACCTTGTTTAAATTTAGATTAGCTACTGCAACTTATAACTCATGGTTTATGGTTTAGTATGTTGAGGGAGCACAGCCACACTAATTTCCTTTTAGTGTAGGCACAATCTAAGGGCAATTGTGGTGAGATGCTGTTATAGATTGAATTATTGCACTACTTGGGAGCTTAATCTCTGGGCATGTGTGGTAATAAGCCCAAACTCTAAATGCAGGATTGCAAAAGCTAAAATGGGACAAAACAATAGGCAGAAGGATAATACAGCTGAACATGCTACATGAACTATTAAAACTGTTCTGCATAGACATAACTCTCCTGAAATTACAATCTCAATCTCTGTGTACATGTATGTATCAAAATGATAGGTAATGAGTTATAATTGAACCCCCACACCTTTGGTATAGAGGTGCTATATTAATGAAAGTACAATGGGAAGAGCTTTGTTCACAATACCACAGCTGCCATTTTGCAGATTTTGACCTTTCCCATAGACACTACTAATCACTATGCAGAACCATGCTGGATAATATTGAATCTTAGACTGGTTTCCTGTCTCTCAGTGGAGCCTCTTTTGTACTTTATCAAAGAGATAATGAAACTTGTTAGCATACCCCTCATCCTTTCAGCATTATTATCTTGGATTCTCTCACACATCCAGCTATTGGCTCCTTTCTCCCCAGACGTAAAGAAAATAGCAATAGCAGTAGCAGTAGCACTGCGCCATCATGGCTCCTAAAAATCTCCTGCTTTCCTTTATTTCTCTTTTTTTTAAAAATTGCTTGTATGCAAATACAGCTTCACAGTACTTTACAGCCCTCTCTAAACGGTTTACAGAGTCAGCATATTGCCCCCAACAATCTGGGTCCTCATTTTACCAACCTCAGAAGGATGGAAGACTGAGTCAACCTTGAGCTGGTGAGAATTGAACAGCCAAACTGCAGTCAGTCAGCAGAAGTAGCCTACAATACTGCATTCTAACCACTGCGCCACTATGGCTCTTAAAAATCTCCTAATGTCAGGGTTCCAAGTAACACCCCCAACAAAAGATCCAATGCAAAAGATGGCTTCTAGGCCTGACACCTGCTTTCCTTTATTTGTCTCTTTTTAAAAAAAAATGCTTGTACCCAAATACATCTAAGAAAAATTCCAAGCCAATAAATGATTCCTACAGAGATGTTCCTTGTAATCTTTGATTGGGACTGGACTCTGTCACCTGTGTTTACCTGATGCTGGACTCCTATTTGCATGAGGCTTACAATGTATAAGACATGTTGAACCTCACCGTCAGTCTGTATACCATCATTTGGAAGTGCTCAAATGCTAATTCTAAGGCAGTTATGAAAACACATCACAATGAATAATAAAAGATTTTCCAGTTATTGTATACCTGTATAGATGTTACTACTTGCTTCACATCAATTGTACAGTAGCTACAGAGAGCACTATGCAAGTCACCATTTCCACTTAGCAGATACATATTTCTACAGAACTTACACATTTATTTGTAGGATACATGGCATGGCATGCAGACCTCAGATAAACAGTGAATGGTCTTTGCTGCTACAGAGCACATATATAGTTTATCACATCTCTATAACAAAACTCTACTGAATAATGCCACATATAAACAGACTATATTTCAAACATGATTGGTTTTAAACCAGTGCTTATGGTTATTTTTCCTCTGAGAATTGTTTGAGCTAAGAAAGTTCTGGGGATTTTCTTTTGGTAGTCCTCCTCTGTGAGGGTACTGGATTTGTGAGGATTTGATTAGGCAGGCATGTCACAAAACAGTGGTAACTAGGGCTGAAACAAACCTAGAATAAAGAAACCTTATATTCTAGTTAGATATGGTAATTGGGACACTACTGCTATCCTTATATTTACTGAACTGGAACATTTATGAGCAACATTAACAATGAAAGAATTTATCTGCCAGTACAATTCTGACAAGGCTCAATTTTTTTAAAAAATTGTGTATTTACATACATCTATATGAATTTTTATGGTCCTGTCAAAGGACAAAAAATGTAGAGTATGGTAGCATATGTAGAATTCAATCTTCTGTGGACTTTGGATAAAAGCCTATCCTCGGGCATTGTCAATATCTGTGGAAATCTTATAAATTTGAACATGAGGGAAGAAAGCCAAATAAGATTTCCTTCAATCAAAGGAGTCAGGTTGCAGAGCCTTAGACCAGTCCTTGCTTCTCCACAGGGCTATCAGAACCATAACCTATCATGCAAAATCTTATCACATGTAACATGGGATGGATCGACACAATATATGCAACAACTACACGATTCCATTTTCCCATATGTTTCCATGACTCACCCGCCTACATCTGGTTTGCAAAGGAAGTGGGCCCGCCTTGGACATAACCACCTTGCTGGCCGAAGTCTCCCTGCTGACCATAGCCTTGCTGGCTGTAGTCAGGCTGGTAGCCACCCTGCTGCCCATATGTGTCCTGTTGTCCATATCCTGGAGCTTGGTTGTAGCTATCTCCATAGGTATCAGGTGCTGGCTGCTTCTCCTGGGGTGGTGGGTACTTCATGAAGGGGGCATTCCATCCAGTCTCTTTAAAGACGAACCATAGGTTTCCAATCCAAAGCACCAAGTTCAGGAAGCCAAAAACCTATGGACAGCATGAAGCTAAGTTGATGAAAGAGCTGGGGATGTACAGCCTTACCTGTTAGAAACACTGCATGGAGCATTCAAGAATAGCTCAGCAACAACATCAATGTAGCAAGCATATAATGGCCCTGAGGAATAATGGCTTCATTCTTCATTGGTCAGACTCAGACCCACCTCAAGTGCTAGTTACAGTTTTGGATCCTATATTTTAAGAAAGATTCCCACAAAGTAGGATGAGTACTAGGATGAACAACATGAACTACCCAGGTAACAGAAACCTATACTAGAGGAGATGGAAGGAAGTCGATGCTGGATATTTTATCCTGAGGAAAAATAACTGGGGGGAGGCATGTATCATGTTTAAAATTGTCATGACTTGTTTTTTATTATCACAGAGATGCAAAATAATGACTTTCTGTTATAGGAAGGCTATTTGTTCATTTGTTTATTTGTTATGTTTAGAAGATCATCTCAAACCAGTCACTCTGAACAACAATCATAAAAACAGTTAAAATGCAATACAAAAAAAGAAGTTAAATACAAATAGCAGCCAAGAAATATCATAATCAGTGTCAATATAACTAGGAAACAGGGCCCTTCATAGATTTGGGACCCCAGGCTCAGGCACATAGTTGAGTCTTCAGGGCCTTCTGAAAGGCCAGCAGGGTCAGGACCACCCTAATTTTAGGGAGGTTATTCCAGTGGGCAGAGCCAATGGTAGAGAAGGCATGTGTCTTGGTCCCCACCACCTGATATTCCTTGACTGACAGGACCCAGAGAAACACTGTCTTAAAGCCAACTTTCAATCTCTTTTAATTTTAATTTAGGAAGTGGGAAAAAACTTAATAGCCTAAACAGCACCATCCAACTCTCTTATTCTATGCAGCTGTTGTGCCCCCTTCCCACTTACAATAGAGACAGACCAAACAATAACTTGATCCACAGACTGAAGAATTGCAAAGGAAAATCCTAATTCTAATTTAGCTTATATTTATGTGTTTTTCAAAGTTTCTGCAATCATGGATCACTAAAAAAGAAATTGAAAAATGCTGGGTCCACCCACTTAAGTAACATCACCCCTTCTTCTTATCTTTAGGTGCAAGGAAGGGTCATGATTTTTAGTAGATAAGACAGTACTTAAAATGGCACTATTACCGTATCCCTTTCCCTGGTCTCAAATAATGTGATTTCCCCTATAAAACAAACAAACAAACAAACACACAAACAAACACAATGTTGTTTAATGCAAGCATCTGGGCCGAGATAGTTCGAAACTTACAAATCGACTCACAAACAATAAATTACAAATTGTTCCATTACAGTACTCTAGAATAGGCCCAAATTATCCCCTTAGGGATAATTATCCCCAGTTTAAGAACCAGTGGAGTAAGATAAATATAGTTGAAATAGCTTTCCTATTTCCTCCAGATTAAAAAGCCTTTCTAAACAAAATTTTGTTCTGAAAACATATATTAATTAATTAATAGGGTTAAATGTTATTAAGATTGCAGGGAATTGTGCATTCATAGAAAATTGCTTGTGTACAAGATTCTAAGGGTGGTTCAATAAAATTTATCAACACTCAGCTTTCAGATTAGCTTTGTATTAAAGAAAAGGCCAAATTGGACAATATGATTCTGAATGGCATAGATTTAGTCAATTATTCAAAAATTGAATCATAATGATGAAATTGAATTAATATTATTTGTTAAATATATTTAACAAATATTTAACAAATATTATATTTTCTTTTTCTTCTCCTTTAAATGGTATATTCTTGATATATTTAGAGCTAAATTACATTTAGGTTTGTAGGGGTTTGAGTTTTTAATGTTGCTTAGTTGTGTTTTTTGTTTGTTTTCTCCTTTGACTTTTCTTCCCCTGCACCCCCGCACCTAAATTAGTATCATGTTTTTTTTCTTTTTTTTCTTACCATATGGGTAAGGTTTCTTTTAAAAAGTTTATAGTTTTTATGCAATGTTTAATTGCCTTGTAGTTTCTATATAATATTATGTAAAAATTAAGCACTTTTTGTAAAAATGTCAATTGAAATGCTTTATAAAATTATGTTTTAAACTAATCTCCATTAATCTGACCAGAAACCACTGAGAAGCTCCCTAGGACCTCAAAAGTTCTCTGGTTCTAACAGCAATTTTAAAAAAGCACATTTGTTTGAGCTGTGCAGTTCTGCTTAGTCATTAGTGCTTAGTCATGAATAGATATGCAAACATCAGTTTTACTCTCAGGATAGGGCTGCCATATGGGCAAAACCAAACTGGAATTCTAAAAGTCAGCTTCAGGAGTAGTTCAAGAGAGGAGCAGCTTATTCTGTCCTGTGGAATGAGTGTTTTCTTCTTAATGGCCATATGCATGTGTGCACATGAAGAAGGATAGAAGTGATGAGAAAATACAAGAGGGCTATAAACAGGAGATAACCTCACCTGGAACCTCTCACAAAATTCAAAGAAAGAGGCAGAATGGATTACACAATAAAATTTTATCTAGTAGCATTCTGAAACAAAAGGATTATGTCTGGCTATGAGTCAGACCAGAAAACAGAATCATGGGATTTATTTGATAACAAGTAGATCTGATTTGGATCAGCAAATGGTAATATGACACTTGTGTAACACAATTAAGGTTGTTTCCTTGAAACTGGCTCTTTGTAAGACACTTACCAGTAGAGACATCACCCCAAGTTCAGACACACAGGCATTTTTATAAAGCAACAGATAAAGATGCACAAAACATCAACACATCCATGTAAACAATAAACTTGTCCTAGTACAGAGTTCATTAACTGAAAGCCAGAAATACAAATGAACACTTTGAAAATATAGAAAACAGACTCATATTGAAACAGACACACAAAAAAACAGATATTGCAAAGCTATAGTCAAAGAAAGCTAAGAAACACAACTATAAAATGCATGTTCAGCCTCCAGGAATAGACCCTGTATGAAAATCCTATCTACACTCTAATCATATTCTTATGACAGTAAGTTGGAGGACCTACCACAGAAGTGTTGAGGCCAGAAGTGATGGGCTCATATTCCTCCTTGCATTTGACCTCTGGTTCCTCACACACAGACATGCCTTCTATCACATTATCAGGGTCAGTGGCCTCCTTGACATCTGAAAGCCCCTTGGCCCAAGCGCAAGAGCTCACCAACCACATGAACACAAAAACAGCTGTGACAATGAAATCCTGAAACAAGAAGAAAAAAAATCAATGAGGTTATAGGAAAGATTACCCAATGTGTGAAGTACAGTAAACCTCTCGGGATCTCGTCAGTGAATATCATAAGCCTCTCTTGAAATTCAGAACCAAGATCATGCCATGCCCTCCCAGCACACCTTAATCCTAATTCAGTATAGGTAGAAGACTTTTCGATAGTGGTATCTGTAGCTCGGGTGTAGGATGAGGGTGAAGGCTCAGCAACTCAATGGCCATGTCAGGTCTGTCACTCAAGCCCAAGATTTTAAATTGGCTAATTGATTATTTAAATTTCACCTCAGCTAGAAGATCATTAGGTGGTCTCAGATAAGCCACTGTTTTGAAATAATAGACCCTGATGTAACTAAAAATTTGTTTCACAAATCTTGGAGGAGCCCCCACCTTCACACTAGTGTTTGCAAGGGTCAGCAGTTGGATAAAACTATATAGATAGTCCTCGATTTAGAAGCAGTTTGTTTAGTAACCGTTGGAAGTTACAATGGCACTGTAAAAAGTGAGATGACCATTTCCACACTTACAACTGTTGCAGCATCCTGTTGGTCATATGATAATGGTTGGTCAACCGTTTGGCAATTGATTCATATTTATGACAGCTGCAGTATCTCGGGGTCATGTGATAATCTTTTGCAACTTTCTGATAAACAGAAAAGTCAATGGGGAAGCCAGTTTCACTTAACAACTGTGTTACTAACTTAATAACTGCAATGATTCGTTTAACAACTGTAGCAAGAAAGGTCGTAAAATGGGGCAAACTCACGTAACAAATGTCTTGCTTGGCAATAGAAATTTTGGGCTCAATTGTGGTTGTAAGTCGAGGATTACCTGTAGTATGCTAAACTATAGCACTATGGCAGTATTCAAAATAAATAAAGAACCCATCATGTAATACTTATTTTGTTCAACATGCTTTAGACACCCTGACTCATGCTATTGTCAATTAACTTCCTGTTGAAAATCTAATATTTTGATGCACAAAACAGGGCATTCAAAAGGCACTCTTTATTCAATCAGGTGGGAGCATGAACAACCTGAATGTAAAGTTATTATTTAATGGTGGATGGCATTTGATCCTTCCCAATGGATTTGGAAGATTTTCCAAATGCCTGCTTGCCATTCTAGGTGTCCTCTTCTGAAGCAATTACTCCCGCTGAGGTTAATTCAAAGGATGCTAGTATCAGTTGTGACACATGTGCCGAAATGGCTTGTGCAAGCCTATCATCCTATAATTGTACTCACAACCATGGGACCTTTGTTGTTCTCCCTGTATTTATCCTGCATGAAGATGTAGACAACAATCGCGGCTAGAGAATAAAGGAAGGCAAAGACTGCAATGGTGACAAAGAATTCAGCAGAGGAAGAGTAGTCTCCAATCAAGAAAACCTTGTCTTGTTCACCTCCTTTACAGGTGGGAGCATCAAAATACACCTGGTGGAGCCTGGAGAAGAGAGAAAAGAATCTGTACAGGAATTCACAGAAAAAAGGCAGCCAGTATGGGTGAACATTGGTTACACTGAACCAGATAGATGTTATTGGGTTAACAGTTCCCAGCATCCCATTTGGGAAGTGTTACATTAAGGAAAGCTGCCTTTCCAGGAGGACAAAGAGCAAGAGAGAGAGAGAGATTTCATCCTTTCTCAGTACATATGAAATCAAGAATATGTTCTTCTTAAGAACTAATTTCAGGAGAAACAAAAGCACACAGGATTACTGCCACAGGATTAGACCCTGATTATGAAAATGTGATTAGCAAAATTCACAATGGAATCTACTTCACGGTAGCAGTTGCTATTAGCTGTGACAGTGGATGGATCCTCAAGGTTCAGAGTAAGTATAGTCCTCAATGCAACAAATTAAGGATGAACAATTGTGGAGGTCTATTACCATATGCTCTGCTAATGGGCTCCTTGGTATTCTCTGCATGACTGTTGGTAAAGCAGACACACATTGACATGCATATGTGCATGCTTCTACCCACCACCCATCCATGTATATATCAGGAGTTCAAACTTGTCTTCTGTCCTTTATCCAGAAAATATAACATTCCGTTTGTATTGACCCTACTTCTGATGTCTTATTGTTTTCTTGGCAGCAGTAAATAGTAGTTTGTCATTCCTTTCTTCTTGGATATTTGTTGTCCTACAAACATTTCTCGATGGTCTTCCATGTAGTAATCTAGTTTGACCCTGCTTGGTATTTTGGGAATCCAAAAGTTCTACCCGGTGTTGGGCATTAATTGTTAAAACCAGAAGTGCAGGCCACTGGTTGGTAGCTTGCTTATTTCTGGAATGTGCTGTGTTCTGATCCATAAACAACATCTTGCGTGTAAACCAGCGGTTCTTAACCTGTGGGTCGGGACCCCTTGGGGGGGGGTGTCGAACGACCCTTTCACAGGGGTCGCCTAAGTGGGGTGAGAGAAGGGGGGGCGCCCGTCACTCTGCTCCTGCAACCCTGGCTCTTCTGTTATTGTTCCTAGAAACCCTGCTCGGCACTTGGCTGAGCTAGTGTAGGCTGCAGAGCTTTCGCTTCTTCCCAAGGTTTCAGGCTTCCCGCGAGCAGTTAAGCATCGAGCGAAGCAAGCCTCAGTGTGGCGTGCAGCTCGCAGAATTGGCCAATGCAGGCGAGAGATAGCGCTGCCACAAGCAGCAGCAGCCCTCTCTCCCTTTTGGGCAGGAGGGGGGAGAATTTATGGCAATGGGCAACTTTTGGGAACGTAGCTTTGGAGTTCATTGTTGCTGCCGCCTTCTCCGAGCCAGGCCCGATCTCTCAGCAAAAAAAGGGCGAGAGGAAGGCTGTTTGCAGGCTGGTGCAGCTACTGCTCTTCCCTGCCTCCAGTTACTTAAACGGACCTTTCTCCCTCTCCTCTTTTATCCACCTAATGTGAATAAAGCTCGTCGAATCCAGTCCTCTCTGCCACCCCATCCTGTTAAGACGGAGAAGACTGGGTGGTGACTTGGGGAAAGGGGTCTTGCAGAGTTTTCGCGGCCATTTCCCAGGCGACCTGTTTCTGTGCAGTTAACCCATAAGGTGGTTTCCTTTGGGCGATGCACTGCCTTTA
>JANHFM010003973.1:770321-791268 GCA_032468115.1 Grayia smithii
CAGCGCTTGAGTGACTGTACGTAAGGCATCGGGGTCCAGGAATGGGCGCAACTGGCGCACCAGGCGAACCTGGGCGAGTTGGGGGACATTATATTATTATTCCTTCATCCTATGCATTGTCAAGGTAATTGAGAGCAAAACAAAAAAAAGAGCAGGAAATAATTTCCTCAGAATCACCTTTAATGTTAGCTCCTCAGGCTACATCTATATCACATCCAAAAACATTTTTGGAGGAGAGCATAGCAAATTTAACTAGCATTCAATCAATGAAGCTGATGGTGCATAATAGATGTTTGCTCATACAAATCATATACTTCTTGTGAGTCATGTTTGAGTTTGGATTCCACCCATTTAAAATAATTGTTTAAGCAGACCATGGATAGTGAATCTGCAAATACCACCCAATCACTATTTATAATCTGTGTTGTTTTCTCATGGAGGGTTAATCTGTTTATATAGCCCAGGCTCACTGATAAGCATGCTAACAAATACAATTGTGATCACATAATGTGCTCTGCGTCCAAAATAAATCATTCTATTACTTAACATGATGGATGGTTCTTCTAATATGCTAAATTGTGGCTATATATCCTATAGTGTGTTAAGCCACAATTGCAAATCTAGAGCAGATGTGCAAATCTTGTTTGTATGTAGGCTATATATTTCTTCTCCTGAGAAACTCCCAAGACATAAAATGATGAGTAGCAATGGCAAAAATACAACTATTACTACTAATAAATAAAATTCTTTAAGATGCAAATATCACATTTTTATTTGAGCCTTTAAGGTCTACAACAGAAAATATATTAAAGCTGAAAGATACTGAACAGTACAGAAAGCAATGCTTTCCATAGACATCCTATAGTATATACATCTGGGTTTAGTATTCAACATATCAAAGATATTTACTGCAAACTACCATTAGTTACAAGATTACCAAGGGTAGGAACAAGAGCAGTAAACATAAATATATATGTACATATAATGGTAGAAACAGCTGTGGCTTCTATTAAAATCTTTTAATAGCATGTGTATATGTGTACAAAAACAAGCTCACTTAAGGCCATTCAAATCAGGCTTAATCTTGCTTAACATACTGAGCTGGGTTGCATATTATTCTTCCTGAATTGGTTGCTATGAACACCTGAAAGCACCTGAATGAATAAGCACCTAAAATAGTACTATTTCAAAAATACTATCAGCAGCTCTTCACTAGTACCATAGATATTTTTTAAAAAAAACATACGTAACAAAATATGCTCAACCGAAACTACAGTTATATGGATACCTGCCAAGTGGATATTTATTTATTTAAAGAATAATCTCAAAAAAGAGGTAGAAATTACTAAAAAGATGAACTGCATCAGAATAAGAATTTTAAATGTGCCAAATTCCATTTTTAAATTTTCAGATATATTTCACTATCTTTCTACATTGTTACCCATCTGAATCTTTTTAATATTTTCAAATTCCATTTCAGCTGGATTTAAGATCTGCCTTTGGTCTGATTTCTAAATGTTTTAGTATAGTCCAGACTAAAATATTAACAATTATATTTTATATTTCAATTCCTTGTGCTGTATGCTAAGTTGCTCATTAAACTGTCTTATCCTCCTATTGTATTTCAGCTATGATTAGTCATTTTCAAAACCTTTCCGTTATAATACATAGCAAGTAACAGCAGAGATTAGGCCTTCACACTGGCTGTGATGTTTTGGCTGAGGCATCAACTAGGTTTTCTTTTGTAGGATAACTAAGGATAAGAAACCAAAAAGGGTTGTCTAGGAAATAAAAGTATAAATAATTGTGACAATTATTTATAATTAATAAATATGAAGCTCATTCAGAATCTGAAGCAGCAAACATACCCAGATATAGCTATGTGTAAGTATACATATACACACACATATGCTTCTTAAAATTATTTTTTTCTCAGGCTTAACCATTGTCCAATGGATAATGTTTAAAATCCTTTCCTTCAGGCAGAGTATTTCTGTTTTTAGAGTACTAATTGGCAAGATGGTACAAACCAGCAGAGTTAATAAACAGTTTATTATAGTTATTTGAAATAACTAAATAGCCGCAGGTTGTTTATCCCATCTCAGAGGATTCCTTCATAGAGGCTATTTCTTAATCTAACTATTTATGTGCTAAAGAAAAGGAATGGAAAGTGAGAATGTGTATTGATTTGCATTTAAAACACTTGAATGGTGCTTAAGAAGAAAAAATTGTTTGGCTTAAGGTGAAGATGAAAAGCTGCTACATGACATTTTTTCCTTCAAAATCATTGCCCATAAAACCGTAGAAAATATATGACTTATGTTCTCTGGATTGTTTTCAGTAGCAATTTCAAATGCATCTTTTTCATTGGAATGGGCTTTCACTGAACCATTCTTCAACTGCCATATAATAAGACAAATTTATTTATTTATTTATAAAATTTAGAGAAAGTGCATGATTGGGGATTTCCAATCTGTTTTGCCAATAAGAATGTTTCAAACATTCGTGACGACAAAGCAATTAAAGGTCTGGATATTAAGAAAGAAACATACAAACTGCAGGCATTTGCAGACGACCTTGTTTTCATTTTAGAAGAGCCAAAGCAGTCGGGAGAGCGCCTTTTGGAGGTATTGGCAGCATATGGGGAGGTCGCAGGTTTAAAGATTAACAAGGATAAAACGTCAATGAAAAACATGACAGAGATGGAAAGGATGGAATTAGAAACTAATTTGGAAATTCGAGTTTTTAAAAAAATTAAATATTTGGGAATAAATTTAACGGGTAGATGCTCTACCTTGCAAAAGGGTAATTATGATAGGGTGATTGAACAAATTAGAAAAGATCTGGAACAGTGGTCTAAATTGCAATTGTCACTCCTGGGAAGAATAGCCATGATAAAAATAAATGTTTTTCCAAAAATTTTGTTCTTATTTCAATGTATTCCGATTAAACTCAAAAAGGATTTTTTCACTAACCTTAATCAAATAACAACAACTTTTATCTGGCAAAAGAAAAAACCGAGGATAAAATTAAAATTGTTCCAAGACGCAAAGGAAAGCGGGGGATTTGGCCTCCCAAACTGGCAAAAATATAAACAGGCAACAACTTTAATGTGGATTAAGGAATGGGTCCAACTGAAAAATAAGAGATTATTAACCCTGGAAGGGCATGATATGCAAATAGGCTGGCACGCAATTCTATGGGGAGAAAAACACAAAAGCCATCAATACTTTCAAAGACACTTTATTAGAAGAGCTCTATTAGACACCTGGCTCTCCACTAAGAAATCTAACTATTTACAAATACCAAATTGGGTCTCTCCACAAGACATTCTCATACATCCTAACTTTAAGAAGGCAGGTAAGACTATAACATGTTCTGATTTCCCTCCCCACAAATGGGACAAACTCAGGCAAACCAGATTTTTTAAAAATGCAAATAGAAAAAGTTTTACTTTGAAGTGATAAGTAATTCTTGACAGACAAAGACAAGGTTCCTGCCAAGTCAGAATTGAGAAAGTATAAACAAACTTACTCAATCCGAGTACAAGGCAAACAGAGTAATTGTCCAATGTCCACAAAGATGAAACGAAGAATAATCCACAAACCCAACACGAAGAAATCTGAAAGAACAAAATTTGTCATGTACAGAGAGGCAACTGAATCCCAACCCCTTTTTAACCCCTGTGGGATGTGGCTCAGTGACTGAGCTCACTCTCTGGCCCTCCCACCTTTCCTTCATTGCAGCTGTCTTTTCTGCCTGCGTCTCTGCCTGGGATTGATCCAAGACCCCTCCTCCTCCTCACTTCCCACTGGAGGCTGCTCATCTCGGCTCTCCTGGGGCATTGTCAGGGTAGGACTTCCTGGGGAGGGAGGCCTTGCCAGGGGAGGAATTCCTGGGGAGGGAGGCCTTGCCAGGGGAGGAATTCCAGGGGAGAGAGGCCTTGCCAATTCCTCTCCTTTATCGTCCATGTCATCTTCATCTGATAGCACAGGCTCGGGAGTCGGAACCACAACATATATGTATATTTGAAAAGTTCCTTTGGTGCCTATCCAACTTATGCTCCCCAAACCGTTCTTGTTTTTGTGGTATTAAAGGGGTAATAACCAGTCTGTTGGGACAAAGTAATCCTTTGATAAATGTTGTCTATCTCTGCTTCCAAATTCCAAAATCTTGCTTTTAATTCTGATTTATTATAAACCTGAATTGGACCAAACACTCAGCTGGGAGTTCTTCTGACAGAACAATAAATCAGTGGAACAACTTGCCTCCAAAAGTTGTGAATGCTCCAACACTGGAAATTTTTAAGAACAGATTGGAAAACCATTTGTCTGAAATGGTACAGGGTTTTCTGTCTAAGCAGGGGGTTGCATTACAAGACCTCCAAGGTCCCTTCCAACTCTGTTATTCTGTCCTGTCCTGTCCTATCATTCTGTGTAGCCATAATTTGTGAATTACAATTTACTTTGTGAATCGGCCCAGATTCTGTCAGCCCTTTAGAAACAAGGGATGAAGAAAGAAGTCATTTGCTTATCTTCCCCCAAATTAAGAAAGAGCATGAAAAGGAGAGGAAGAGAGATACCTGAAAAGCAGCAACACAGCTTGTGGAAAGGTCTGGAAATTATTGTTGCGATTGATGGCTGTACTATCTTGCATAGCTATTTTGCCAAAGGTCTGAAAGACAAGGAATCCAATTTCAGGGTTGTGACAAGATAGAACAAATAAAAACTCTAATGCAAAATGTTTCCAGGTGCACATAATTCAGCCTTCCTTGCATTCTGCCTCCTTTATAAGAACAGAGAATAAAAACAATACTTCTGCTATGTTGCTAGAAGTGCAGTTGGATGATGCTTCTAGAATACAGCAAGAACTAATTTTCTGGCTCCAACCATAGATGGCAGTAAATGTTTCTTGGCAACATTATGCATTTAATCTGCACACTATAGAAATGTAGGTAGTACTTGGGCTGGTTGGAACACTTACGCACATACAAATATCTGTTGCATGCACATCATTGCCTTGTACAAATGAAAGAATCAAATCTTTCAGTTCTGATAATACAGAGCCTCGTACAAAGGTGCAGAGTTCTAGCTCCTATCCCCACAGAATGCCTACAAGTCACTCAGGTTTGTGCAAAGATTCATTTACAAGAAGAAATGCAGCGAGGAAGATTTATCTGCTCACCTGCATGCCAATGACAGCATAGATAAAGAAAATCATGGCAATGAGGAGGGCCACATATGGCAAAGCCTGGATGGGGAAAAAAAACCCAGTAGTGAATTTGGAGAAATAAGTCTGCAGCCAGGGTCGGATCGTCCTGGTTTGATGCAAAACCAGTGTTTAATGGTCCTGTTAGCACATTTCCCCAGTATGTTCTTTCCTTCCTACCTTGCTAGAACAAAGTATACAGCAATTTAAAGTCTTATATTTAAGGCAACAGTTACTTTCTCATTATTCCCCTTCTGACCTGGAAAGATTTGATGAAAGTCCAGAGGAGGGTACGGATACCCTCACCTTTGCTGAGGAGCTTGACTAGGCGCATGACACGAAAAAGGCGGAAGAAGGTGATAGAGATACGGGAACTGTCCTCTGAGCTCTGTGGAGTTAAGTGGAATGAGGTCAGCAAGAGGTTAGATTAGAACAAGCAGCCCCATAATAGAAATAAATGTATACATATGACACAGGGCAGGGTACTAAATCCACCCTACCATCTTGCTGTATCTGCCCAGCTTCATCTAGCCCTGTAATCAGCTTTCAACTGGGAGCAGCAGCCATGACAGTGATGGCCGCCTCCTGTATTCTGCTCCAAACAGTAGAGTTTAGAGTTATGATGTTGCCATTCTACATGATGCTCCCATTTAGTTATCATAGTTAACACATGCACTTTGTCAGACAAACATATTTGTATATCTGCAAATACGTGAGAGAAGTAAGCTCCATTCCCTCGGCCACCAGCATCTACCTCCAGGAAAGTCTGAGCAGCCCACAATATAATGGGTATAGCTATGACTCCCCCTGCCTGCACAGCTGTCTGTTCTGCTCCTAGTCCAGACATTTCTCTGGTACAGGATTAACAGAACAGAGCTGTGTAGTTGCTAGGCAACTGTGCTACTTTCCTTTTTCCTGCCTCCATCCGCAGCAAAGCCTGATGGTTCCAGAAAAAAGAAAGATAAAAGGAAATCCTTAGCTATAAGTGGGGGCAAAGGTGCCAGTGGAGCCAAATTGCCATTATTCAAGACCAACCTAAAAAAATAATACCATTGCATATATGGCTGGCAAGACCAAAATGATACTCCCATACTATTCCTTTGGTTATCTTTACCCAACAATATCTTGCATTCATTCCCAAGCCCTCCACCATTTTTCTTCAGTTTGGTTCATTCAGAATCCTCAGCCAATGCGATCACAATGGGAGCTTCACATCTGGGAGGCACAAAGTTATAAAATACAGTGGCTAGGAATGACTGCTCTACCATGTATATATGCTCATTTTTTTATTTTATATGTATTGCCCAAAAAATGTGTATTTACAATACACACATAGCATCTACTGACCTTGTCACATCAACATTTATACCTTCATGCTTTATCACTGGCTTGTTCCATTCCTTTTAGCCCAGGGGTTCCCAACCCCCAGGCCACAGACAACTACCAAGCCATGGCCTATTTGGAACCGGGCTGCATAAGTGGTGGGCTGGCCTGCGGATGCATGCAGCTTGACTTGCGTGAGTGGTGGGCCAGTGTGCACTTGTGCGCCCATGCACACGCCAGCCCCCTGCTCACGCAAAGTCAAGCTGCATGTGCATGCGCCATCCCGTCCCTTGTGCAGCCTGATTCCCCTTCACCATCCCCACCAGGCTGCCAAGGTTGGGGACCACTGTTCTAGCCTACATCTCTGGCATACAGTTATTTTTTTAATCACCTTTCCTCCAAGGAGCTTAGAGCAAGATCTTACTTACTTTATATCCTCAAAGCAACCCTTGAAATAAGGCAAGTAAGAATGGCCTTGTGAACTGATGGGGATTTGAACCTATGCCTTCCTTCTTGTAATTTGGCACTCTAACCACAATACCACCTTGACCCCACTGTGGATTTTGTCACAGTCATTGCTTCTGTATTACATGGCTCAACTTTTCTGATTCATGGGGTAATACTCTCACGCTATAGCTTCCTTTCTGTCGGAGAGAAGGAATCAGAACCATGATTGAAGATATGGTGGAGGTACATAAGATCAAGCCAATTTTGTGTCTCATAATATCTAGTACATGAAAGCAGCAATGCAGACAATATATAGAGGAAAAAAGATGTTGTAGGTCGAGGATCAAAGCCCAATAACACAGGATGCTGGTAGATTCAATTAAAATCCATTTATTCCTTTTAAATAAATAATGGATACGAAGAACATAACAATACTCTTATCTACCGCAGGTATACACTGGAACAAGAATGACAGTTGGGCACCTGCACGTGTCCTTTTATATACAGTGGGAGGAGCCAAGGACAAAGGTAGGGTCACATGGGTATAGGTCAGGCTTAACTCTTAAAGGGCAGGAATAAAATTGCATCTATGAAGTTAGGTATTTCTATCAACAAAAGAAATAGGAGGACAGAATCCAGAGATGAGTAAATAAAAGGCAAAGAAATTCAGAAAATAAAATAACTTTGCAGCATATTATATATCCCCAAAGCTTATTCATTTCTTGCATAAAGAATAACTACAACAAAACATGGAATAAAAGTTTTGAAGAAAATTCATTATTTTTTTTTGTTTTGTGATTTCTAGGTTCAAATCTATCCTCAGTCATGAAAACCTAATGGCTAATGTTGGCCGTTCATTCTCTCTTGCTGATCACAGGATTGTGTACGGAGAGAGAATTGTTGATTGTCTGGAGAATAAAAGGAAAGGGGACCCATGTAAGCTTTGTTAAGCTCCTAGAGAAAAGACAGGCTATCCATCTAACAAATAATATCACAAATAAATAACAAAAGCAAATTCTTAGCCTTTGTGATAGCAGGGAGCTATATTTGAATTACATAGGGGGGAAAATATTAGGTGTAACAGTCCTTTCAGTAAATAAGCACTCTACATCAGGCTGCTCTTGAAGAGTATCTGGAAGCTTCAGCTGGTGGAAAATGCAGTGGCATGGGCACTTAGGTTGCCTCCACCTCTGCTAGGCAGTGGCATCAAGCCTGGCAAAGTTGGGGGCAAGTTACATCAGCCAAGGAGTTTTGTTGGGTGGGACCCTTTTCTGCCACAGCACCTGCCCTTCAGAACATCATTCCTCATGAAGTGAGATTGGCCCCAACACTGTTCATCTCCTGAATGGCCCTCTAAATTTGATTTTGCCATCAGGCCTGGGGATCCCATGGAAGTGTGGAGCCTGTTAAATGGGCATTATAAGTTTAGACTGCGTTCTTCCCTGTTTTCTGCTACAGTTTTTACATTGTTTTAATGGCTAAACTATGTTGATTGCTTACTTTATCTTTTAACTGTGTACATAACCCAGAATCAAAACTCAACCAATCAGTAAAATAAGCATACAGTATGACATATGCAGCCTCTTTCAACAGCTGTTCTGCAAATGAACCAACACTGCTCAGATAGCTTCTATGGGACAGGTATCATATTGGGGATCACTCACGTTGATTTCAGTAACAGCAATGTCTACGATACTCCCAACCACAATCAGAGCATCAAAGGTATTCCATGCGTCAACAAAGTAGTGCTGCAAGAGAAAAAACAGAGAAAAGCTCCAGAAACAGCCAGTGAGAACTAATGTATATCCACTGACCCACCCACACCTATTTTATTTAACTGAGCAAAAACAGCATGGGCCTGTCCTATTAGAAAGGTTGGTCCCCTGCTTTTCCTTGGGCAAAATAACCAAAGCCCAATCTTGGGCAGAGCCTCTGCTTTCTTAAGAGTTTTCAGATGTGTAGTGTTCCTGCTTCAGATTATTATTCATGTCGCAGAGTAACCAGAAAGGGTATGCAATGGGGAAACACAACCCTCCCTTTCCAGAAGCTCTTTACCATCTTAATAAAATTCAAGTCTGGACATTTCAATTTTGTACTTTGGGAGCTCAAGATGAGAGGTGGGGGAAGGCACAGGCACAACATCTTATTCAGCATTATTAGCCAACCTGAGTTGGCATGGGTTGGCCTAAAAACCAAAATGCATTAATCACACATTTTTCCACCACCACCACCTATTCTGCTTGAAAGTGTGATCTTTAAAGTATAAAAAATGTGTGTTGGGAAAAGGTTTCTCTGCTGCAATATTAAATGCTTCAGAATTTAATGCAAAGATGTATGTCTATCTAGAACAGGGGTCTCCAACCTTGGCAACTTTAAGCCTGGCGGACTTCAACTTCCAGAATTTCCCAGCCAGCTTTGTTTTGCTGGCTGGGGAATTCTGGGAGTTGAATTCCGCCAGGCTTAAAGTTGCTAAGGTTGGAGACTTCTGATCTAGAAGGATATCCTAAATTCCTGAAGAGGATACGCACCAAATAAAGGCATTTTTACAGGCAAGGTTTAAAAGTGGAGGGCTATAGAGATCAGCAAAGCCATATATTTACCAGAACCTGAAGGTTTGGCAAATAACCTCACCTCCCTTCTCACATTACAACAGTAACTGAGCATACTGGAAAGAATGTGAGCATTTTCTTGGACTGAACACTGCACCATTAGGAATAAGGAAGTCCTCCAAAGATAGCTCTATTGAAAAACTTAAAAGAGAAGTTCCTCTCAACAAAAAATTGTTATATATGATGCAGAAGATTGAGGTAAGAACTCTTTTAAGTCTCTTAATGAAAATCCTTCAACACCTGATAGTGATAACTTGGTGTTGATTCAAGGGTTCTGGAGTTATGGGAAACAGTCTGCTATGTGTTTACTTTTTGAAAAACTCTCAAACCTTGGGCTTGAAGGCAATAATCTTCAGAAACATTTCAACAGTGAAGAGGCCTGTGAATACCATATTGAGCAGATCCATCACGTTATTAAAAGGCTCTGATTGTTCATAGTGCTGAAAGAACAGATAAGGCATGAATAAGGAGAAATTTGCAAATCTTGTAGATTCAAGTGGGATTTATTAAGAATCTCCTTATAATAAGAATGAATGCTGAACTCAACGTATCATCTTTCCTAGGTTCTTTAGGGTTTTCCTTCTTGTTCTGAAGTCATGCACATATAAATTTATGCAGATTATCCCCTGGCCTTATCTTTTTGCTGCTCTGCAGCTGTATCCCCAACTTCTGTGGCACCTCCAGCATCTCCACTTGCTTTATATGGCCTGGAGTGAATTCTCTCATAGTTTATCAATTCATTACATTCACCAAATATTAGTTTTATATATTTATTTTAGAACTATGTTTGTCTATTCACCTTACTGAAAATAAGTTTTTCTATTCATATCTTATTACAGTAGTGATAGCATGACTGCATTTTTCTGCACGCATTTGGATCCCATTTTTATTCTAAAAATTCACATATGAATTCATTCCAGTAAGCAATGGGTTGACCTGCCTTGCTCATAGATTTTGTAAGGGTGGTTTTGTAACCCACTTATCTATTCCCACCATTTCTAATTTTTTTCCCTTAAAGAGGAAATAACTGGGCAATGCCTTTTGATTTGTGGCACTACAAATTATGCTTCTCACCTGTACAGCCAAAGCAATAGTATTCAGCAAAATCAGTACAAACATGATGTATTCAAAACAAGTGGAATTGACCATATACCAGAATTTGTACTGATATTTGTTCTTTGGAATATAGCGTCGTAAGGGTTGAGCCTTCAAGGCATATTCCACACATTGCCGCTACGGGAAAAGAAAGAGAAAGCAATTCAACTGAGTGGTAAGAGAGAACTCCACCCTCCCACCCCATCTTTTGCACATTTCTTCAGCAACACCACAAGCTGCTAGCTGCAACAGTATTCACAACATAAAGCAATGTTTTCTAATACACACAAAGAAGACTGGTATATGTCATATTCCATGAGTGCTGAAATTCCTGATGCCATTTCCTTCTGCATCTCCACTGACAAAATTCCAAATCCAATATTCCTGCACTTTTCCTGTCCTTTATTCTGTTATGAGGGGTGTTAATGCTGGATAGGTGTTGATTGGATTTGAATTATTACTAGGTGATCTAATTATAAGC
Organism: Grayia smithii; assembly: GCA_032468115.1. Lineage (NCBI taxonomy): Eukaryota > Metazoa > Chordata > Lepidosauria > Squamata > Grayiidae > Grayia > Grayia smithii. Next base: position 781,485 of record JANHFM010003973.1, read on the forward strand.
AATTCACGGGAAACATAGACAAAAACTCTGATCAGACCTCATACCAAAAAGTTCTTGCAAAAATAATTATCTATTACTTTCAAAACTCTCAAGAGTTAAACTATAGTGTTTTTTCCTTTGTTCTGCCTTTTTTTTAATAAAAGACACCCAAAATGGCCCACATGACTGCCACTTTTTCCAATTTGCTATGGCTGTATATTCTCTCTCAATAAATAAATACAAATAATAAAAAATACATGACTTTTCAAACTCCATTTCCTTTTCCCAGTAATAACACTTTTGTACTGACGTATATTATTAGAATGCATTCTAAACTTGATGAATAATGGATTGTATTTATTAAGGAATGTTCTCAGAACAAAAATAATTAATAAATAGGGGTAAAACAATACTTCAGAAATGAAAAGCATTCTTTTATTCAGTATGGAAAAACTGGGAAAGAATGATTTCCTTCTTCTCAGTATAAAGGGCAAAACTGAGGGGGAAAATAGTAATTTGATCCCCATTAAAGGTAGGTAAATGGGATGTACACTGGCAAAGTCCTTGATCAATGATGTGAATGAGTAATTATGGGAGTAAACTAATCTTCCCTAATCTGAGACTTTCCAAATATGATGGAACTGTGTGATATTCTGAATTCTCAGCCAATGTGGCTTTCTTACATTTGCAATCCCAACACAACATGAAGACTATCAAGGTGGGGGAAGGTTTAACTAAGCTAATGTCATTTGGAGAAAGGAAAAATGGAATCTGAAACGTTATTTCGCAAGCAAACACAAGGAGTTGGGCATTGGAATGCTACCTGGTTCTTGTCCAGTTCACAGTTTTTGTATTCCTGCTCTCCTTGGGCCCGGAAAGTGATGATGACAAAGCCCACAAAGATATTCATCATGAAGAAGGCAATGATGATGATGTAGACAATGAAGAATATGGAGATCTCCACCCGGTAATTGTATATTGGTCCTTGGTTTTCTGCATTGGCATCAATAGCTTTGTACAAGAGCCTGGCATAGGTTAGATGGTGGCAAAGAAAGTATAAGAGGGTGCACAGCGGAAATGGAAAAAAAGAAATGGTTTTTTTTGAAGACCTTCAATCAATGCCACAGTAAGAATAACCCTGAGGACCAGACACTGGGGATTCAGGGGAAAACATTCTGCCCTGCTTGTAATTCTTTGTGGAAGCATTTAGCAACTACTGTGGATATAACACTCCAAGTTAGGGTCATGGCTTGTCAAAATTGCTAGAACCTCAGAAAAAAACATTATTTCTAGTTGTCATCTGAGGAATGGCCTGGACAAAGCTTGATGGCTGAGTCCTGCAATCAATGAGAACATACAAAGTCCCAAAAGACTTGAGCATTTTCTCTCTTTAGGAAAGATTCAAACCAATAATTACAGAATTCAGGGTTATCTGCTGATCTATAACTAAATAAAGATGGATTGATTGAATTCAAGGTTCCAAATAAGTTCAGGATGTAAGATATTGCTCAGATATTCTATATTACATGTCCCCATCTGACTCAGCATATCTACTCAAGAAACATAGGGAACCAATGCAATTCCATCAAGTTCTGTTGAAGTCTCATCCTGCAACCTAATTTTCAGCCTGAACAATATAACATCACTCTTACTGCTATTTTCTCACTGATGACCCACTTCCTCTCGATTCAGGTTGTCAGGAAAATAAATAAATAGTTACATACATACCCACTCTGGGATAAGCAACATTATAAAAAGTGCAGAAAATAGTTATTTATAAAAATAATATAAGGCTGGATTTATGAAAAAAAATCAGTCAGGATTCAAGAATTTAGCACTTTGTCTATCTCTATCTGCTTTTTGAAGCCTGGAAACCCAATGGAGCTCTTCCACTCCCTTGGTTTAATCACAGTCTTTTTTATAACCATAGAAATGTAGCAGAGTATTCAAGAGGCAAAGGGAGAAGAAAAGAGAGGAGAGAATTGAGAGGATGAAAAAACACCAACTACCCTTTATTTTGGGGCTAGCAGAACATATTTTCTTACTACTGAGCAAAGCAAGAAGTATCTAAACAGCTGCTTAAAGTGAAAAATGTTAAGACATCTGGGAATGGCAAACATCAACTAGACATGCATACACTCTGAGCACAACCTCTAAAGAGTAACTCACGCTGGCCATCCCTCAAAAGTGGAGACAGTGAAGAGAGCCATCATTCCTGACAGCACATTGTCGAAGTTGAAGTCGCTGTTGAGCCACATGCGCTCACGCACCATTGGGTGAGACACATCCCCATCCTTGTACACAATGAATGTGCCCCTGGATTTGTAAGGAAGGGAAGGAATGGAAAATGGACAGAAGAAGGAATATAGTAGTTTTGAATCAATTGGATAGTAGATTATTTGTATCTATTGAATTTGCATATGTACATTTAAAATTACTGTAAACTACTTTTTAAAGCAGTTTAAATATAGGACAAACAAACAAACAAATATTTATGTAATAGAGCTACAAAGAATCTCTAATTATCTGACATTTAAGTCATACTAATCCCAAATTTTAGTTTCCAGCTCTGATCTCACTACAACTACACCTGGGGACCAATCATTAATATAAGCATGAATAGAGTTTTTGTCATTCTGCTACTAGTAGTAAACAGTAGCACAGTTGGAAAGCTGGAATCAGCAGTGTTCACAAAGGCCCTAAAATGAATCAAGGGAACATGGCAGGGACCAGGACCAGGACCAGATCCATTTTTTCTATCCAGTTATTTCAGTGCAAAGCTGCAAGATTGATGCTACAGGGAATTCTTTATCAGTCTCCTACTTCCGTACTCTTATTAGAGCAGATTTATACTTACTTGCACTCAACTGGGGTATGCTTGGCCTCATCTGTGCAGCTATAGAATTTGCCCTGAAGATACAAAGATAAAAAGATAGGCAGTCACAGGAGAGGGATTTTTCTTGGAAAACTATCTGTCTAGTCTCTTGGAGCTTACTGAAATTCAGAGGATATATCAGTTCATATAGGAACAGCCTTTAAACAGTTCAGACTAAAGTTCTTCATTCTGAGCAGTTGTGAGGTCTTTTCAATCTATAGACTAGGTATTGAGGTGAGTGCCTCCCCATCCAGTCCATAGAATCCCTTATGTATTTCCATTTCTGCCACTACCATTATATATATCACCAACTCTTTAGACTATATCATACTATCTTTGGTAAATATTCCCAATAATACTGTGAATCTTAGGGAGATGGACAGTTAAGAAGGATGAAATATAAATAAATTATTTTAATATCCTGATTTATACAATCAATCAATCTACCTACCTACCTACCTACCCTATATACCACTGGAATCCCAAGATCCTAGCAATTTTCAATAGTAAAAAAAACACTATGGAGATAAAAACATGTTTAATAAGGATCAAATCAGTTATGGATATAATTTCAACCATCAGGCAAAAACACCAGGAGAAAGCAACTTTCACTTGCAAAGACCTGCATAATACTTTGCAGCTTTTTAAAAATACGCTAAGAATATCACTACTGTAATCTTTACTGGAAGACTTTTCCCTAAGTTGGTTACCATAACCAGGAAACATTATCCCTGGGCCATGCCAATCTTACTTCATGTAGGAACCTGCAACATTCCCATCCAGGTCAAATATACTAAACTGGTTGTTTCTGCCTGGAGAAGGGAGTTATGCTTTGCACTGTACCCAGAAGCCTCCTTGCATATGGGCCATGCAGCATTCAACATACAGAGGCAATTCTGCCATAATAGCTCTCAACCTTCAGCATGGGTGTTGCTGCATTCTGAACTAGCTGCAGCTTCTGAGTAATCTTCAAAGATAGCCCCTTGTCGTGCACTTTATAATAGATGGAGAAGAGGCATAATTACTGTTGCCAGATCCTCCTGTTCCAGGGCCATGAATGATTCATCAGGTAATGCTAGACCAAGGCACCTCTGGCCACAGCTCTTACCTGATTATCAAGCAGCAGCTATGAGCTTAGGAGAACACTCAGCTCATGGAGCTGCTCCTTTTATTCCATCTACAACAGCAACTATTGCAGCAGACATAGCCAGATGGCCTCTTTTTGTTTTGATTGAAGTTCTGCTGGCTTCATTTCATCAAAATCTCCAGCACTGAGTCAGGATCTTATCATTTCCCATTTAATTCAGCATGGCAATGTGTAACTGGATATCACCAGCTTAATGATACCTCATAATGAACCAATGGGTGTACCCTCTCAGGGGCCTTATAAAGTTTTATCAAAGGCCACTGGAAGGGTATGTGCAACTACAAAGGGGAAGAGAAAGGTTTATCCTAAGGTTCTTGTTGATGACACAGGACTGCTGCTGAAAATTGGCAGGTCTGTGTGAGGAGGGCTTCTTTCCCTCCATTAAATTTAGACCCACAAAGTTGTGCTGTGAAAGCTATTATCCCATTGTGTCCGTATCCCACTCATTGTCACTGAGCTGTGGCTGTTAGGGGCAAGAAAATAACATGCATGAGCATAAGTATAAAAATGCTGAGTTAAGAGGAGGAGCAGTCCTATGTCAAGCAATAAGACTAAATTCTTTCTACATTTTATTTTTCATTCATCTCTATACTTCTCAGTTGATTCCTTCCTCTTTCTTATTTTCAATTCTTTCTCTTCTGCCCTCCACATCTCAACTGGGCCCAGCCTCCGCTCAAACCAGATCCCAAACTTTCATATAGGATTACAGAATGTGGGAGTGGAAGGACCACTGAGGTCATTCAATTTATCTTCCTGTTTACTGTAGAAATCCAAATTAAATTATCACTGACATGGCTGTTCAGCCTCCAGAGGTAGAGGGACCATTTGAAAGTTCTTAAATGGTCTCTGCCTTAAAGAGTTCTGAGAAATGTATTACAAAAACTCTTTAAGTTACCTGTGTAACTTAAAGCTATGGTATTTGTTATTGTGTTTCCTTTAATTTCACTTGAGTCTTAGGTTTTTCTTGGTGACATCTGCAACTGCAGATAAACCAAGAAGCTGTTTTTACCATCAGGCATAGGATTTGTTGCTAAGGTGATGTGTTTGGAAAATCTAAAGAAGCCCACCCACACATGCTCCATGAGCTCGGTCATCACTCAGTGTATTCTTGATCGTTCCAAGAACACATATCTGTCTTCCATGTTCATTTCACCTCAACCACCCGTTGAAATGTTAAATACTGTATGTCTTACCTTGAATAACTGAACGCCAATGCAAGCAAACATGAACTGCAGCAAGGTGGTGACAATCATGATATTTCCAATGGTGCGGATTGCTACGAACACACATTGTACCACGTGCTGTTTGGGAAAGGAGGCACATGGAGAGAGGAAGACATAGTTGAAAATACACTTTTCAGCTCTTATGTCATCTGAAAAACCAAGAGGGAGTGGGACAGAGAGAGGGCCCACCCCTTCACAGCTTACATGCACCCATATGTGAAGCAAGAAATGGATGAGTCTATCCAGTTCTGCATTTTAGAACAGTTTTTCCCAGCCCAGTGCCTCCTAGATCCATTGGGCCGCATTTCCAACTTAGCATGGCCATATCTAGAAAGTACCAGATTGGGAACATCACTCAAGATCTATTCTTCAGATAAGTCCTCACCTTCAGCCCTTTGGCTCGGTTGATGGCTCGGAGAGGACGGAGTACCCTTAGTACCCGCAAGATCTTCACCACAGAGATGGCACTGGAGCTGAGGCAGAAACAGGGAGGCAGGTTTAAGAGCCAATAGGCCCATACCTAACTATTTGGGCCCACTTTTCAGAAGGGATGCCCAGAGCTTAATGTTGCTCCTTCTTAATCCATTTGGTTCTTTGTCAAGGAGTATACTTATCCTTTGCATATCCTGCTTTCCAACTTACTGGATGCCAAAAGAGATGAGTGAGACACTGACAACAAGCAGATCCAGGAGATTAAACCAGTTCCGGCAGAATGAGCCCTTGTGCAGGAAGGCACCATATGAAGTCATCTGTAGATAGAGATATCAAAGTAGCTGTGTGTCTCTCCCTTCCTCTCATAGGCGTTGTGAGAATGAAGCAACTTGGAAATTAATGCCTGGTTATTTTGCTGTAAGTGACTCTGCTTCATATAACAAGTCAGCTATATGCCAGAGGCTACCGGCAGTACAGATCTCTCCCCTCCCTCAAGGTCCATAAAGGCATTTCCGTTTGTTCTACAGGCTGTACTGGTTGTCCCTGAGCAGATGGTATATGCCAACACTGTATTGGAACAGACCGACATCACACCCATATATAGAGAACACAGAAATAGGTGCAATCTCATGGATATTGTAATTATATTTTTAAGAAAACAGTTATATATTTGCAATTATATTTTAAAGAAGACAGATTACTTCTGATTAGGCTTTTAAAAAGATATGCTTTACAAAGTATGAGTAATAAACTCTCAGAACTAGAGGGATGCCTTAATAGGACTTCCTGAATCTGATGGACTTCCATGCCTTGTACAAACCCTAGCTCTTTCCATGGACAACAAATATAGAACAAGATAAAAAATATATGTAGATAAATACAGAGGCATAGGACAGTATTTTAGTCTAGGAATAGTGGCCTAAATGCAAATTAAACATACATTAAATAAAGATTTAATCTCTTCTGATATTTCTGCCCACCTCTCATGGCACACCAGATACATTCTATCCTAGAGGTAAACTCACTTCAATACTGAGTTATCCATTACAATTATAAACAAGAGGATATTCTCAAGTTCTCAAATAGTGCAACTCAGACTTAAGAATGAAAACATGTTGAGGTAGCTATAGTCTTCTAAGTCTAGAATTATTTATAAATACATGCTAAATAGCAAGAGAAATAAGCATTTGGATACTTAGTACAGAAACAAAGAGTTCTCATGCCCTGACATTTATTCTTGGAAGTTCTGGATCTCTATCCCAATTACATTTACATTTTTACAGTCTCTAGCAGTTCATTTTGTAGTTTTCTTTAACCCACTCATCTGCTTCCTACCCTATAGTTTTAAATATCCACAAGGCTATATGAGTGATATCGTGGCCTCTAAGATGCATGTTTCATTTCTGAGTTGATAGCCTTTCCCCTTTCTTTACTCCCTTTGCCCTTACTCTACTTAGTCTTAGTACCTTAAGCAAGATCTCAACAGTGAAGATAGACGTGAAGGCATAGTCAAAGTAGCCCAAAATCTGAGTAATGGGAGAAAAAAAAGGAAAGAAAAAAAAAGTTGAAATATAAAAGCCAAAGAGCAGAGTGAGCAAGAGAGACAAATGTGTGGATGAAGGAAAAGAAAGCTTTTTTGCTTCCATCTCCTTTCTTCCATTCTTCGATAACATGGGTCATAGCTTACATTGTTGCGGAAGGAATGTGCTCGGATGGGATCTTCAGCTGCCAAAGAGATGCTGCTAAGAATGATGAAGACAAGGATGAGATTGGTGAAGATGTGATGGTGGATCAGCTTGTGGCACCCAACACGAAGGCTAGTGGAAGAAGGGAAGGCAGTAAGCTAATAACATAAGGCAGATCTGAGATCCAAATTCCAAAAATCAGGTGGTGATTGCCCTGGGGCTAAAAAAAAATCATGATAGAACACACATGGAATTTATTCAAATAAGGGCAAAATTTGCATGGTAAATTTGGAGAAAACCCTGTGACCACAGAAGCAGCCCTAACATAGAGCAAAGCCATTGGAGGGATATGCATTAAAATACGTTGGTGGTATAGCAATATCAAATGTCAGGAAATGTGAACCTAGATCAGAAGCAAAGGACTTGGTGCCTTTTCTTGCACTAACAGGGAAGCTATTGAAGTAAACTGGGATGTGCAACAAGATAGCTTGGGAAACCATAAATAAAGGGGACTGCAGTTCATCAGCCCACCAGACCTGAAGGCAGTAAGGGTCTGGCTGACTTTGTATCAATGGTGCTTCAGACCAGTTCCTCAGCCTGAGCAACTGGTCACCAGTTGCTCCAATCTACCTGCTGTTGACTTGACTTCTGTCTGCCCCAAATATAGTAGTAGTTTGATTTTGACTAGACAAAATTATATTCTCTTTTCTGAATCTTCTAACTGACAAATTGCAGTCCTAATGCCACAGGCTCTCACACTAGAAGAGGGGAAATCTGGACCTCACTCTACAATTCTTATAGGCTGAAGTCACATTCCCATAGAGCCAAAAGATATTCCCCCTATTTTCCACTTCGTATACTCACGGGTTTGTCTGGCTAAGGCAAAAAAAGGCGCTTCCATCAGGAATTGGTACAACTTTCTCCTTGGGAGTGTCTTCCAGTTTGTCTAGGTGGGACTCTGCCAAGCTCTGCTGATCTGCCACCTCTTCCTCTCCTAAAGCAAAGGTGACTTCAGTTTTGGATAACCAATTACATAATCATAGATATGTGCACAGTGCATTAGAGTAGCATAAATTTCTGTCCCCAAAGAGGTTATAGTTTAAAGTACAACACCGAAGGGAGCAGTAATTAAAAGGATGGAAGTAGTCAGGTGGGGATGGGTGAGAATGGTTCAGTTAGGCTAAACATCTGCACAAGGAAGAGATCTAAAGAATTAATGCAAAATATGAGATTGGAAAGGAGAGACTCATGTTAAAATTCTAGAAAAGCAGTCATAGTCATAGCAGGGAACAAGAAAGGGCAGAGTCCTTGAAATGAACAGAAATCTTTGGATATATTATGACTTACTAATATTGAAGTTAAAACCAGCTGAGACTATCTCCCAAAATAGCTGCAGCCTTCAGTTAAGCAGATGGCAGTCTCTAGACAGGAATCTTAGCTTATTTATCTATATATTTTGTATAGTTGCTGGCCCTTCCAGAAAGCCTATTTTCTAAGGCAGGCATTGGACTTAAAATGAACTATGTAAGAGGCAACAAAGATGAGATTCCAGAATAGTGTTGTCTCTTATGCTTTTGATAAAGTACAGCAGAAATATACAACCAACCCAGAGTGAAAGTTATCTGTGTGAGCTGTCCAAGGTCCTGCAACCTTAACTGGGGCCTATTTTTATTCTCCTGCTATGTAATCTCCTTCCTGGAATCAGCAGAGCAAGTGAAACTAATGAAGCCTCAGCAAGTGAAACCAGGAGAGATATATCAACAGAGAATGGTGGAGTGTTGTAGCAAAACTATGAAAAGTTTGTTCCCAATCAAGGATGGATAGAAAGCTAGTTTGATATAACTTCTCCATGCTCCTAGTCAAGCATCCAAGTCCTGTATCCAACTGCTTAAAAAGCATTATTTTCTCCTGGAATGGTCAATGGCCAAAGAAACAATAAATGTTATTAGCAACAAAAACTATTTACTAGGGCCAGTTTTTCTCTTCCAGCTTTTCTTTATCCTAAATAAAAGTTAATGGGTACACACACACACTGAGTATCTACACTTCATGTTTGAGATCCCTCTGCCAGATTTCTAGTAGCAAATTTGCACATTTAGAGAAAAGAAAGATACATCTTTATTCTTGTTTAGCATAAATACTGGAAAAAAAGCACAGACAAGGGGAATAAAGCATCAGCCTGACAGGCAGTGACCCTTAGTGGAAGAAAAGAAGTGCTACAGGAAGCATTCTTCATCTGTGAAGTTTTGTAAAGGATGAAAATGTGTTATAATTGTGTCATCTGGTTCAAGGTTGCAGCAATTATGGATATCTGCCTGTGCCTCCTAACTTACATGTCTCTCCAAGTTCTTATTATTCTATGATGCTATTGAGATATATATATATATATATATATATATATATATATATATATATATATGTATTTATTTTTGTATATATGTAT
>JANHFM010003973.1:797130-823510 GCA_032468115.1 Grayia smithii
TAATTGCTGGCATCTGGAACTAACTGAACAGTTAGTTCAGAGCACTAATTAGGTGAGCCACCAAGGAACTCTTATTACAACATTCATTTTATATGTCGTATTTCATTTCCATATTTTTTTATCGAGCCATTGATAAAATAAATCCCATACCTTATAATATTATTTATCTTCCATAATTTTAATATTCCATAATTTTCTTAATAATTTCATCTTGTGTTGGTATTTTCTCATTTTTCTAGTTTTTAGCAAACACAATTCTAGCCGCTGTTAATTCATTCACAATCAAATATTTCAATTCTCTGTTGTATGTTTCTGGCACGATTCCTAATAAGAAAATCTCTGGTTTCAAGTCTATGTGTTTTTAGTCATTTTTTTCTCTTTCTTTTTCAATTAGGGACTGCCAAATTAAAGATGGATTGCTCTTTCAAAGAACTAAATTGATTGCTCACAAAAGACTTGATCATTTAAGCCACAAGGCCCATAAAAGTTGAGCCTAGGACTTTATGTAGCCATCCTTTGTTATAATGGAACTAAATATAGGCTCTTAAAAGATATGTGATCAACATTTTGATCTTCACAAAGAGAATTAACGGTGGGTCAGATTGACATAGCAACTAATTTATAAATTAATTAGCAGTAGAGCAACCTCTCATGATTCTCCTGGTCTTAACATGCAAATAATATCACTGCCAACAGCAGGGTCAAAGGATACAGTTGCCGCAAATAAAGAGAATGATGAAATAGATGCAGACCAGCATGCCGGGAAAATAGGGGCCGCCATAGGCCATGATCCCATCATACATCACTGCGTTCCAATCTTCTCCTGTCAGTATCTATATTTCACAGTTTGACAGGGAAAACATCAACAGCAGTTCAGATAATTCTATAACCCCTACCCAAGAAGAACTTCTCACAATCTTGTAGTGAACAAATTACTAGTCTCAATCCAGTGAAGAGGGATTTTGGAATCCTGGTTCTTTTTGGTATAAATTCACAATTTAAAGATGATTGTGAATGGCAGGAGGTAATTCCGAGCTATTTCAGTCAAATACTCTCCTGGCTCACTTGGATTATTAACAACTGTTTGTTAACTCTTCCACGCATTTATATTACAAACTTTTATTATATCCTCAGACCCAGTAAAACAATCTTCTCTTCTTAAGCATAGTCAGCTTTGCTTTCTTCATAATATTAAAACCCATTAAGTCAGGACAAATAATTACTTCTGGCAGCAAAATGGTGTTTTTTATATGTAATGTTGCCAAACGTGAGAGGAAACAAGAACTCTAATTTCTTTAGTTTTATGCATTTCAGGTTCAAAGCAGAGATGACAAAGGCAGGGCCAGCTTGGGTGAGTATATAGAAGAGACAGAACTTTATGTAAGCAGAGTTAATAGAGCTGCCCCCACACATTTTGCTCTTAAATGTTTATGTTCCAAGTGGGTTTTTTTTCTCCTGACAGGATTTAATTTCAGTTCTAGAGTACAATAAGGAAAAGCCAATTAGATTATAATAGTTTTAAAGAGAACTTCATGGATTTACCTATGTGTAAACAAGTATACCCCTCCATCCAAAATGTACACCTATTAAATTTCTAACATGCAATGCTGAGTATTTACTTTTGTACCTGATGTTGATTACAATATTTCAATAACCTATGCTATGTTGTTTCCTTGACTATTCTTTTAAGCCTTTTTCAAGAGTTAAGCTTCAACCATTACAGAAATTTGAAGCTGCTCCTAAAATGACTCTTAAGTCTAAGGAACCATTTTCCTGAAAGCCATTGCCATTTCCCAGACCTTGAAATAGCACTAATTTTTGAATAGCTTTAAGAATATTTTCTCAGCCTAAACCTTAGAGACAAGGATTGCTAGCAGCCATGTGCCTGGAATTTATTTCTTGGAACTCATTCACAAAGTACTGGTAACTAATTATATGAATCACATCTCATATATTTTTTCATTAAGAATCAGGACCAAAGAAAGTGCTTTTACTAACTCCAGGAAGTACATGGGTCTAAGGAACAATATCATTCAGTCTCTAAGCCAGAATAGGGAATGTCAACTTCCAAAAGCACCAGGTAGCAAGGCCAATAGCAAGAGACTGTGAGTACTGTAACTGAAAACATCTTAGAAAGCCACCTAGATATGGTGGTACTGGCCCTAAATCATCTTCCTAAAGGTTCTGGTCCACTGGCATAATGTGCAGCCTTTTACCTGGAAGACAGTGAGCAAGGCTTGGGGGAAAGTGTCAAAGGTGCTGCGTTTGGTCTGAGTCTCATCAAAGTTAAATTTGCCACCAAAGAGTTGCATGCCTAGCAAGGAGAAGATGATAATGAAGAGGAACAGCAGTAGAAGTAAGGAGGCAATGGACTTCATGGAATTCAGCAAAGAAGCCACAAGGTTGCTCAGTGAGGCCCAATGCCTAGAAGATAAGTCATGGAAAAGTAAGCAAAAGCTAAGTAGCATGGAGCATCTTTAGAAGCCACGAGTTAAGTCAGAATTGTAGAATAGCTTTTGGGGACCACTGTGATAGGGAATTCACAGAAACAAAACAGGTCTAGTGTTGAAAACTGCCTGGATGTCAGGCAGCTAGGAAAAGGTTTAGCTATCAATGTATTGCTAAATTATCAACATCTCTTACTATTTCTCCACAGTAGTTCTGCTAGGTAGAATTACAGTATAGCAGCTGTCAAAGAACTATATATTGGCAACCTAAGTCTTTCAATTGTTTTGATTTTTTTCTTAGGGCATTACTGAACACTTATTAAGTCTTACATAAAAATTGGCAAGTTATTTTCTACATAATTATTTCCTATTTCGGGTCCAAATGATCTACCTTTTATGCATCTTTTTAAAAAATCTTGATATCTTTTTCTACAAGAAAGAGTGACACAGGCTAAAATCTCTACTTGTTTTCCTGAAAGTAAGTCTCAGACTTAGTGGGGTTGAATTCAATATACTTCGTGCTTAAGCTTGCATGCTCTAGACTGACAGACTACTTGACACTGATGGTTCAAGGTCCCTTTAAAAACATAATGTTTCCAAGTTCCATATCCTCTAGAAAGCCACACAATCCCATATAGTATATCATCTGTCAGCTGCATTTAACTATAAAGGAACTGGTGTAATAATAGTAGTAGCAGCAGCAGTAGCAGCAATAGCAAATACCACTTCAAATCATCTCCTCCTATGGGAATTTCAATATATACCATAAATAAGTGTTATTAAACTGAACGATCTAAGTGAATGCCTTATCCCTGGCTAATAGCAACTTCCTTACCTGGTTATTTTGAAGATTCGCAGGAGGCGGACACAACGGAGCACAGAGATTCCAAGGGCTTGCATGATCTCGAATTCAACCAGGACAGTCTCCAAAATCCCACCGCATACCACAAAACAGTCAAAACGATTGAAGAAGCTGACAAAATAGGCTTGGAGGCCTAGGCTGTACATCTTCAGCAGCATCTCCAGGGTGAACAGCGACAACAATACTTTGTTAGCATAAGCTGCAAGAACAAAAGGTATGGGGCAGAAGTTCTCAAACTGTGCTGTGGATCATTTCAGTCTGTGGTAAAGTTGCAGAACAATTAAAAGTTTCTGCTTCTAATAAAGGAGATTAAGGTATTTTATTTAAGACTGAGTTTCAAAAGAGGCTAACACTCACCTATGGCTATGATAATCATAATATAGATAGTCCTCGACTTACCACAGTTAATTTAGTGACTGTTTGAAGTTACAACAGCACTGAAAAAAGTGACTTATGACCATTTTCCACATGTATGACCATTGCAGCATCCCCACATGATTTATATTTGGATGCTTGACAACTGACTCACATTTATGATGGTTGCAGTGTCCCAGGGTCATGTGATCCTCTTTTGCAACCTTCTGACAAGCAAAGTCAATGGGGAAAACAGATTCATTTAACAACTATGTTACTAATTTAATGACTGCAGTGATTCAGTTAACAAAAGTGACAAGAAAAGTCGTAAAATAGGGCAAAATGTATTTAAGAAATTTCTCACTTAGCAACATAAATTTTGGGCTCAATTGTGGTCATAAGTCAAGGACTACCTGTACAATAGTTGTATTATTTTTACCATTTTAAGGGGCCCTCTTCAGCCATCTGGCTAAGACCATATTGTATCTAGCACTGATTTTGATGAAAATTCTAGCATCAAAAATAAATGTTTTAAAGGACAAGCTCTGTCAAAGTCTGCAGAAATATTAAAATTACAGAGTCACTATATGGAACACAATAAAGTACATTCTCTGAGACAGGACTAATCAAACCTTTGTTCCTATTGTATAATATTTCATCTGAAGTCTCACAATACACTAGATAAGGTACCATACTGCTTGTTCTCAGCTCTCCATTTAAAGAGAGGTAACATAAAAATAAAAAATTATGGGTAGTCCTCACATAACAACTATTTGAAGTTACAACAGCACTGAACAGATTTACTTACAAAATTCTCAAGGTTCTCAAAGTTACAGCTGTTGGAGTGCCCCTACAGTCACATGACCAAAATATGGACCCTTGGCAGCTCACCTGTATTTATGACTGCAGGATGTGCTTCAACAATCCCCTCCCCACCACCTTTCTCCATAATCTCTGCCCTTTTGACCTGCTGCACTCTGCTACTCCTAGCTGACCTTCACTGTCTTGTTCCTGCTGCTGACAAAACAGGTCTAACATGGCCATTCATGAGGTAGCTTCTTGCCGCAGAAGGCCTACTTTTCTCCAGGTCACATGCAGAAGTCTCCTACAGCACTACAAGAAGTGGGCCTCATGTGGCCAACAGCTGCCTTGTGAAGGGCTGAGCTGGATGTGCCTCATTATTAGCAGGTGCAAGAAAATGGCAAAGAACAGCTAGCACAGCCTATGGACCGCAGTGCAAAGAACCAGCCACAGCTATCCTGGCAGAGCACAGGGTGGCTATGGCTGGTTCTTTCCATTGCGGTGCTAGGCTTGGGGCAGTTGGGACTTTGTGCCATAGTGGTAGGCTTGGGGCAGCTGGGGCATCACACCAGCCTAGGCCCCTGCTTGTGCACCTTCCCATCCCAGCAGCAGCCACCCCAACCTAGAATGTTATGAGGAAATGTGAACCTGCAGCAACAGAGGGAGAGGATTTTTGCCAGAACACTCCCAAAAGGAGACTCAATCAAGAGACTGTGTAATCCCGAGCTGGAAGGGGGAGGGGGAAAGAAGTTCAGGGCAACCACACACCCTAGAATTTCTCAGGATGTGTTTAGTAGCTTAGAAAGTTATACCTTTAGTTTGGCAAGATTCTCTCTATTAGATGTAAGCAAATAAAGGACTGGACTCAGTTGGATCTCACCATCTCATTTCTGGACTTGAGCCTGAGATACTTCCTTGCAACTTCTTGCTGGCTTCCCCATTGACTTTGCTCATTGGAAACCAACAAGAAGTTGCAAGGAGGGCCTTGCTTAATAACCTGTAACTCTTATTTAATGATGGCAGTGGGGACTGCCACATCATCAAGTGATGTGGTCACGTATTTATAACTGCATCACTTAAGTGATGGAAATTCCAGTCCTAGTTACTGTTGTTAACCGGAACTGTCTATATTTCTCTAGGATAAAGAAAAAAGCAGAGAGAGGAGATTTTCCCAACCTTCCCCATGATTTTGACAGCTGAGAATAGCATATGTCTACAGCATAATTTGGGGCAGACTAGAATTAAATCTGTTGCCCTTAATGCATTTTTGTCAAGCCTACAGGGAGAAATGATCAACACAGAGGAATGGCCAACTGACAATTTGCCAAACAGGTTGGCATGACAGTTTCAGCAGGAAGGGGCAAATTAGTACATAGCTTCTTCAATTTGGGATCTAACAAACAGCACAACCAAATTTGCAGGAAATTCAGGGGATTCCAGCATAGATGCATTAAACAACAGAAGAGAAATAATAATAGTGCTTAGAGTCTGTATCACATAATATAAGAGTTTCAAAATGATTCACATGGGAAGTTTTATTCTTTACCCCCCCCCCCCACCTCACTCCACTTAAGGCAGCAAGCAATTTTGTACAACCCATATGCATGTAGGTGGGTTCTTTGTCTCATAAAGAAAAGCAAAAGTGCTTGTTTCAGATGCAATGAATACCACCAGAAAAAAAATGCATTTCAAATACTAGTTACAGTATATACAAAGGGAGTGGAGTGGAAAATAAAAGCACAACGCCTGACATGATAGCAGAACTTCTGTCTTATCCACTATTCACTGTCTCCTTGCCCTCTGTCATAAGACATGGAACAATTTATAATGGGACAATATAATGCCATATAACAATAGAAGAGGAGGAAAGGTTGCAATTTTTAGGGGTAAACCTGCTCAGTTATAAGGCAGATTGGCATCTTGCAGTAAATTCAGGGGTTGGATATGGGGAAACAAACTTCAAATTAACCCTGGCAAGATGGCGAGGCTCTGGGATTTTGGTCTTCGAGGCCTGGGTGGTAGTCCTTCTTTAACTCTAGATGGGCTGGCACTTCCAGACTGGAGACTGGAGACTGTCCTGGACTCATGGCACCTGCTTGAGGTAGCAGCTGTGCTAGCGAGGCCTTTTCACCAATTTGTCTTGTGTGCCAACTGAGTCCTTTCTGGACCAGGAGGCTTTGCTCCTGGTCACTTATGACTTGGTCACTTCCCATTTGGATTATTGCAATGTATTGTGCATGGGGCTGCCTTGTAGACCATGCAGAAGTTGCAAGTGGTCCAGAATGCAGCAATGATGGGTGCCTCTATATTTACCCACTTTTCACCCCTGTTGCATGAGCTGCACTGGTTCCCAGTTTCTTTCAGGATGCAATTCAAGGTGCTGGTTATTACTTTTAAAGCCCTATATGGTGCAGGACTAGGTTATCTGTGGAACCACCTCTCCCTAAAGACATTTGACTGTCCTACTAGATTGGTACACTCCTAGTCCCTGTCTTTAAATGTTGCCACCTTATGGAACCTAGGAAGCATGCCTTTTCTGTGGCAGCCACTACCCTATGGAACATCATTCTCTCTGAAGCTAGCAGGCCCCCCACCCATTCAGCCTTCCAAAAAGCACTTAAGATTTGGCTTTTCCCCCCAAGCACTGGGATAGGGTGAGATTGAGAAGATGAATTTATTGTGGGCTGCTTGTGAAAATTTAGTTATAGGCTTTGTTTTGTTTTGTTTTTGATATTTTTATTTTACGCAGATGTTGCTTTATCTTTTGGTTGTGAGCCACCCAAAGTTTAGTACAAGGTGAGTAGCTATATAAACATTACAAATAAATAAACAAACAAACAAACTATAACTAATACTAAAATTGTTTTAGTATTTAGTAAAAAGGAGGAGGAGGATGGAAATTTGTAGTTTATATCTCTAATTGGGGATAAAATATGTGTAACCTGCTACAGGTATTCCTCCCTCCAGTCAACTGTGTCTCAAACTGAATTCAAAACAATGACTTCCTGCTTCTCTGTGTTGAAAAATTCATTTCCTGTATGGCTATCCAAGACAGCCCTAATGCCTCTAGACAAATCTCACTTTTTAAGGTTGTCTCTATTTATTATGTCTTGTAGTCCCACCTTGGATTTGGGTGAGCCAATAAGGCTGCCTGTAATGTTCAGAAGCAATGGTGAGGGTATTCAGAAACACAAGGAGCAGAACCATCCAGTAGAAAGAGACAGATTTGACAGCCAAACGACATTTCTTCCGAAAAAGTCGATTGATACACTGTACATGGCGGCTGGGGCACAAAACGAAGAACAGAAATTATTGAACAGCCTAGGGGCCAGGGCATGAATGGAAAACCAGACTGTTGTTATACTCACCCACATTTGGTCTTGGAAAGCTTTCGTCTGTGAAAAATAGAAATTTAGTAAAAAAACTCAAAATGAATTCTTTAGCTAAAACTGAAAGACCCAAAGAGAAGTTACAAATCTATCTGGGATGCTATGGAAATGGTTCAAAATGAAATTCCACAAATCATCATTAATACACCATGGAACATCTTTTCTAAATACAGAATCAAGAACCATTTTGTAAAAATGGCCACTCATCCCATGGGGTGGCAGTCCATGGCCACATACAGCCCCTCTGTCATCTGTTTGAGATCCCTAAAATTTGCTAGCAGAATGGTGATTTTCAGCTGCACATTTTGGATGGCAAAGTATGGGTGGCAATGGGAGCCTATATGGTAAAACATTTCATTTTGCTTTTTTTTTCCCCTCTCCAACCCAGAGTCTTCCACAAAAGGCTGAACATTTCAGCCTACTTCTTTCAGTGGAATGAGTGAAAGGTCTTCGGCAGGTTGCCATCTATCCAGCAGGATGAATTGCTGCCTTGCCTCCCCTCCCTATTTAAAGAGATTGCTGACCTTTGGCCTGCATGCAGAAAAATGCATTCTAATGCCATGAATAGAAACTTTATTTTTTCCCATTATCATATAAGCAGGTTATACTTTTTTAGAGGTCAGCATGCTCTTTAAAAAATAGGGAAGAACAAAACAAAGTGACACCTCTAAGATAGCAACTCTGGACAGGGATTTTTCACAAGTAGGCTTCAGCAAGGAGGCCATATTTTCAGCATGTCCATTTGCTCAGCAAATTTGCTTAACTAGTCTATTAGTTAATAGAGGAAAGAGTTCAGTCTGCAGTAAGAAGTGCTTATTGAGGCAAGATTTAATCAGAGACATGAGATGCAAGCTTAGGAGAAAATAGCATTCTCTGGAGGATTTCTTCAAGGCAGGCAAGAATATTAAAAATAGTAAAAACTAAAATCAGTTTAAATTAAATTAAAGTTTGATTTTGATAAAATCAAAAATTAAAATCTGATGAGTTATCAGATATAAAGCCAAACAAGCTGTCACTTAAAGAATCATCTTCTAACTCAGGTTGTGTCCAAGCTTGGAAACTTTAAGGATGTCAACACCCAGAATTCCCCAGCCAGCTAGATGGTGAATTCTGGAAGTCTTCAAGTCTTCAAGTTGCCAAGGTTGGACACCTGTTTTAAACATTGGTTGCTTGTCTTATTTTGGACTAGAGTGGAATCTAAGCACTTGATATTAAAATTTAGAGCATCCCTGAAGGACTTAGGTAGACTTGGTCTGACAATGGAAGACTGAAAACAGATTAGGGACTCTGCTTTCTCAGTCCATCACTCTGAGATCCTTTCAATAGGAAATGCCAGGAACTAATCCCAAAAATTCTTACCCCAGCAGAGAAGATACTCAAATGGGGGGCAGGAGGCAACAGGAGGCAACCTTTTGGATTCCCCATTAGCTTCCTAGAAGAGTTAACTTGGCCTGTAGAACACTAATAATTAGCATTGTTCTGCAGCCCTCCTCTCTGTGGCCAGGCAAACTCACAAACACACATCATAGCAGTGGCTCTGAAGATGCTCTTCATCTTCAACGTTCTCCGTGTTGACCGATGTACTTTCGCTGGCAGGAAGACTGGCTGGGGAGAGAAAAACAGATGAGTTTATTTTTTGGGGGGAACAACCCCAAGTTCTTCCTGCAGTATTTCTGTTCACAAAGACAGTTGCCACCATTGAAACCAAAGGATTGACTCTTCCTCAGGCCATCAATTTGATACTTCTATGATATGCAAAAAAAAAGGGAGACAGTAAATACACTGCCCTCCTATGAACAGACTTTTCACATTTTTTAAAAATTGCAAATTTTCAAGGCAACATAAACAGTTTAAATTCTCTTTCAAATTACGTAATATTTTCCAGATATTTAGGAATGAATGCAACTATAATATCTATATGCTTAATACAGGTAGTCCTCGACATATTATCACAATTGGGATCAAACTTTCCAATGCTAACAAAAGCATTGCTAGGTGAGTCATGCCCAATTTTATAACTTGTGCCATGGTTGTTAAACGAATCACTATAGTTGTATTGTGATGTTGTTAAGCAAATCCAGCTTCTTCCATTGACTCTGGAATATCACAAATGGTGATCCCATGACCCTGGGACATTGTAATCATCACAAATATATGCCGGCTGTCAAGTGCCTGAATTCTGATCCTGTAACCATGGGATACTGCGATAGCCATAAGTGTGAGGATTGGTTGTAAGTCACTTTTCAGTGCCATTGTAACTTTGGGCATTAAATGAATGGACATAAGTAGAGGATTACCTGTAATGCATTCTTTGGCTGTTGAGCATAATTCAGTTTCATCAGCTTTTACAATGTTATTACTGCAATGGAAGTACAGTACATACTACGGTAGTTTTAATTATTTAAAGAGTCCAAAGCCTTTTTATTCCTTAATCTGTTCCTCTATTGCCTTTTTGAATTAAAAAATGTAATCAGAAACTTTATAAATAATAGATCACAACTGCTGTAAAGATTGGATGAGCCAGAGTTTCTTAAATGCAATACTGCAGATTGAACCAGGGACTGTGATATCGCCCTCCTATTAATCATGGGTCCTGTTTGGCCAGCAGACCTGGAAACTGGCAAAGAGTATCCTATTGCTGCAATTATGCCGTAGGGAGAGGAAAGACACATTGTGGAAATGGAAACAGATAGGAAAATTCACTCGGAGAGAAAAACACTTGGATAAGGAATTGCCATAAGGGCAAGAAAAATCCAATAATCAACCAAAAACAAAGAAATAAAAATAGAACTCCTCAGCATAATTACCAAATAGGCTTGTGAAATGAACACTTCATTCTATAGAATGAAGCACAGATGAGGAATGAGGTGGAAACATAGTATCTACAGCTTTCTCTGCTTAGCCCTTGAAGAAAACTAAGCATGTACACAAAGGAGTAAGAAACCATTGAAAATTACTGTGGCTGTCGGAGGAATGACTGCTATGCCTGAACCATTTCTTCTTCCTCTTCTTTTCCATCAGGTCGGCCACAGTAACATCTTCCACAAAGAAGGCACAGATCAGAGAACGATTGGAAAAACATGAAGGGAGGGATAAATAGGAAAGGGAATTATTTAGGAGCAAAGTGGATGGGAATGGATGGAGAACAATAAACGATGACAGAAAAAAGGAAATGCGGTGAACCCTCCTTACAAATGCCTTGTCCATTTCTTTCCAAGCCTTTAGAACTAAAGAGCTTGGAATTTCAAGACTAGAAGCAGCTGCCACTACCCAAAGTCTCTTCCCATTTGGGTAGTGATAACCAGAGGTCTTCAAACAGAGAATGACTTGGATCCTGAACTAAGCAGGGCTTTGACTAGATAACATTCAAAGTCCCTTTCAACTCTATGATTCCATTTGTTTTGTGTCTATTCCTCTAGATTCCATACATACTGATTAGTATAATATAAAATGAGAGGTCCATGTTGCTTAAATGTGCCATTTAAAATTTTAATTACATATTTAATCAACTTTTGATTAAATGTGATAAAACATATTTTATTACTTAAAGAAGAAAGGCCCTGTGCTGTTTTTCTTTTGGAATTTGCTGAAGAATTTATTTCATTGTAAACTCATCTGTGCACACACAAACACACATAGGCACAATGTAGGTAAAAATATTTTAGCACAATTTTAAAAAGCTAAGGATGGTGCCAACCTAAAAGATAATTAGGAATTTGCTTCTGGGTACACAGAACGGAGTTGCTGCAAAAGTTGAAATCACTCTCTTTCTACTCAAAGCTCACTTGCTACCTTACTTATCAGTGGATTGCCTATAAATGTAGACTTTGTATGAATACGTGCAAGGAAATGTGGAACTCATCTATACCTATACAGTAGGTTAAAAAAGCATTATCATTATGTGTGTGTATTAGAAATATATATTTGTGTGTGTATGTTGAATATTGGTTATTAGAAAATTATACAGAGAATTGCAACTTGTTCTAACAATGTATTACAGTACAGTCTTATTTTTTGTTGTATTTTTCATCTATTTCTTGTTATGTATTTTTTTAAATATATTTGTGCTTTTTGTCATTTTAAAATATTTTTTTAAACAATCACTCTCCTTAAAAAGTTGCCCTGAAAAGAACTATGCTTGAGAAAACTATACTATTGTCTGTTTGCTGTTAAGAAAAATATTTCCATATTATTAAAAATGTTTTCTAAATGCCCTGTAAAAAGTGAGTGAGTAATGTTAGCGATTTCTCTGTACTGTGGGACCACTATGCAACATATTTGCATTCATTTTTGGAAATAACAAAAGGAAGGACCAAGATCCCTGAAATTTGTTTCAATTAAATTGGGAGAAATGCAAGCTAATGGGCTGAATGGAGAAGGTAACCTTCATTTCTCTCCACTGCTCTCAACGCTTGTTCAATGAACCCAAAGCAGCTGATACAGCTCCAGTGGATTAATTAGCACCAGGAGATGGATTCTTGGAATTGAATGCCATTTTCTCAGGCTACAAATTATAGCTACAGGAAATTAAATCTGCCACTAATTGGACAGTTCTGGGCTCTGCCAAAGGGAAGAGCACAACCACAGTCTCTCTTACTGCAACCAAATGGTCATGAGGGTGAGAAAGAAACAATAGATACAATGTGAAGAAATGGAAACCACCAAGCTATCAGCATGTTCTGCCCTATTCTCCACTAACTCTATTCCTGCGACTAAGCTAGCATGTTCCTCTCACAGTGAATTTGCTGTATGCTGTTTACTGTACATTCATACAACTGAAGCAGCACAAAAGCCCTCAAAATAAGTAAGTAAATGAAGAGCTCAGCTATGTATCCTAACACATTCACACTGGAATCCCCAGCCTTCCTCATCCCAATCAGAATTCCTTTTCAAGCTGGCAGTTCAGTTGGTTTTTCCGCTAATCTTGCATTGCTGTGGCTTGGATTGATTCCTCTCTAATCCCCTCATACAGAGCTGTTACAGATGGTAACATCCAGGCTGCTAACTAAACCATCTATAGGACAGCAAAGTACAGTCTCTGGCAAACAAGGGAGGGAGCTTGGAAGGAATGGTCCTGAAAGCTCTTACAAGTATGCTTTTCACTTGTCTCATCTTTTTCTTCATCGGGCTCAATGTCTTCCGCTTGCATGATCCAATCTAGATAGCCCTTCAAATCTTCCTCCATCTGTTGTTTTTCTCGTAGCTTTTGGAAGTCTCCCCGGGCTTTTGCCTTCTCTCGTTCCTTAGAGAATTCCCTTTGGATGGAAGAGGTCAAATTAGTTGACTGCTTGGACAACATTTGAAAATTTCTATGAAGGCCCTCCTTGCCTTTGATGCAGCTAGCTATTATGTGCAGAGTATTAACTTTAGATCTTGTTTCCTGAACCTGTTTTATAATTCAAATGTCCAAGCTGTAGTCCAATTATTTTTCCTGACCTCTTCCTTCATGCATCTCATGTTTAATTAGATGATGAGTACATGAGATTTTGCCTGTTACTTATTTTTTTCTACTGTTTTTACTTTTTATTCTACATCCTTTAGGGTTTTTCTAATGAGAAAGAAAGCTGTTCTAAAAATGCAAAATTACACAGAACCACATTCTAGCTCCCATAGGTAGACTTGAAAATGTGTAAGCTATATTTGCTGAAATCTGAAAAAGATTTCAAAAGAGAAGAGTTCCAGACATTGTTACTGCAGTTCTTTGTCCTTGATTCATATTTAACAAAAGTAGGATAAATTAGGCAAACCAGGCACAAATGTGAAAAAATTGTTTGCGTAATTTAAGCAGATGTAAAACCTTAGTTAACATGCTTTTTTTCTATCAGGGAAGATGAATACATTCTGGTCACATGTACAATATTCCAAATCTGACTTACCCACTTAACACACCCAAAACCAAATTAAGCACAAAGAAAGAGCCAAAGATGACAAGGCTGACAAAATAAACCCACGGTAGTTCATGACCCACTGCATCTTGCATCTGGAATAATCAAACAAAAAAATACTTAAGGAATCATACATCAAGAGAGGCTGAATTGTATGAATTACTACAAGAAAGTATGAACAGAGGAGCTTTCTGTTCCTTTGCCTGAAAGGACATAACTTACCCAGTACAGAACATCAGTCCAACCTTCCATGGTAATGCATTGGAAGACAGTAAGCATGGCAAAAAAGAAGTTGTCAAAATTGGTGATTCCACCATTGGGTCCATCCCACTTGCCACGACATTCGCTATTGTTTACTGTGCATTCCCGACCGTGTCCAGAAAAAGCACAAGGTGATGGGTCTTCCTCAGCCTCCAGATCTGCAACAAGGAGAAGATGAATCACAGTGATGAGAGAAACAGGATCATCTAATAGATTTATTGCTGAGCTGAATCAACTTCCAAAGTATGCTAAAATCCCTTATAAATCTCCCCACTATACCTTTAGCCCTAGACCTTCCCGAAGTACGCACATGAATAAAATTGACTTACAATTTCTGTAATTTTGTTAAATCCAACATAAAAACGTATTAGCACAGCACTTTTTAAATCTAGGCACATGATAAGGACATATGATTTATCTTGAAAAGATCTTTCAATAGAAGTAGAAAATTATTTAAACCAGTAGGAAAATATGTATTACAGAAATCTTTTATAACCTTCAAAATGATTACTTTCCAACCAAAACTTGCATTTCAGAAAATTTAACTACATACTGTACCCTATTCTACAAGGATGAAGCAGAACCGTATCCTCCAGTTATTTCATATTTGAACAGAACTAACTTTCAACTTGTTTTTGGAAATGGATAAGTTGTCCTGCCTAGGGCTACCAGGCAGTAAAAATACAGATTACGACAGGATGCAATGAAGGGTATTCTGAAAACCACATATTTGCTGTCATTTTATATGATCTGGAGTTTTTAAAATATAGATTTGACAGACTTGTGCTATACTTGGTGAATTATAGCTGACCTGAATCAATGATGAAGCAGGTCTTATGCATGCGACCAATGAAGAGCTCCAAGCCAATGATGGCATAGATGATGATGACAAAAAGAACAAGTAATGCTATGTGCAGAAGGGGCACCATGGCTTTCATGATAGAATTCAAAACAATATGCAGACCTATGAGACAGAAATGTTTAGGATACAACATCAGCTTTTCAGAGCACAAGAACTTCTTCCAGCATGAAGGGTACAATTTCAACTGGCCCATCTCAGAAATACAGTGCTGAATAGAGGAATTTCTCTTTTTCCCAGCACAGTGTTTACTAACTTTGGCAACTTTAAGATGGGTGGAAATCAACTCCCAGAATTCCCCCATTAAAATCCACCCATGTTAAAGTTGCCACAGTTGGGAAATACTGCCCTAGCACAAAACAGATTTGTGGAAAACATGGAAGTCAATTGTTTTTAGATTACCTAATTCAACTTCATATATATCATCATCAAGGTAGTTCATTAGAATTTATCATGTAGTGATGCAGAGAATAGCAAATCACTAATAATAGGATACAGCGTGGGGTCAGAATGGCAAAGTAATAGTGTCATGTGGCCTTCAACAGGAAGTACACAGCTTGCATCAAGAACAGCAATGATTAAGTGGAGAGCACTTCAGGCTGTGCAATGCACCAGCATATAAACCTATACATAGTCCTATACGTATCTAGTTCTACAGTATGTGATTCAGTATCTCTGATGCAGTACAGAAGAATTAATATGATCTGGAATGTGATCTTAAATTGTATTCTAGAACAATAACAAATGAGTTGGAAAACATGACAGCAAGTCCAGTTGCCTCTTGAAAAAGCATCTTTGGGATATCAGTGGTAACAGAGGTAAGAGCCTCTGTGCTTAATAAGATATACTGGTAACTAAAAGTATAGTATGGTCATTGTGCAACCAGCAGCAATAAAACAATCTTATATAATTAAGTTCATAATGTGCAGTCATATAAGAGACAGTCAGCATGTCAGCAGAGTTTGGCATCACAACATATAAGTGCATACTAAGAGACATTTTGTTTTCTATTCAGCCTTTCCTTCATAGGCATATATCTGAGAAACGAAAGTACAGGAGATGCTTACTAGGGACACCAGAGACCAGACGCAGAGGTCGCAGGACACGAAAAGCTCGCAGGGCTTTGACATCAAAGCCGCCTGGCTTCCCACTCATGTGATGGGCCTCCCCAGGCTTGTGGGAGACTTGTTCCAGAATGACACTGAAGAGACTATAGAGAAAACAAAGCACAAGACAAGGCAGGGGAAGATTGATTTCAGGATGATGGACCAAGTTTCCTTTCACCAGCCTTCTGAAATCACTAGGATACCTTATACAAACAGTATCTTCCACCTAGGTAACTCAAGATCTGTTAACTTTAAATTCCAAAATTCCTACCAATGGCTTCACTCACTAAAGAATTTTGGGAGCTAAGGCCACATTTTGGAGACATTTCAAGTACAGGAAAATTAGGTTAAGAGTAGGTGTATTTCTGTAAGAATCAAATCATTTTTAAATGATTCTACTATCATCTAAACAATTGAGTGTTAGAAATGTTTGACAAACCACTGTATTAATTTATTTAGCATATGGCATATCATACATGGACTTGCAATATAAACATTTTGCCTAGATTATAAAAAAGAGAATAGAGTATGATTGTTAAAAAGATCTATATTCAGATGCCAATCTAACCATTGAAGTGCAGCACCGTTTACATGAAAAAAAATGGATACTGGATTGGTATATGCCCCCAGCTTACAGCCGGTCACGATGTGATCTACAATTTGATATGAGACCCTGCCTCCAGTTAGTGAAGAATTTCACAATGAAGCTACTATAAATTTTTCCAATTCTACTTTCTCCCACCCTTTAAAAATGTTCTATAAACCTAATGCTAAAATGACAATCCTAAATGCCCCTTTTTATATTAGTTTGGTATTCATAGTTCCCAACTATTTGCTTCTCCTGGTCTATGCCCATGTTTTAAAAAATTGAATACAGTCCAATAGACAATCTGCTTCACACTCTGTTAAACAAGATGTATACAAAATATGCATGTGTCACCTCAGTTTCAAGAGGCAAGGAATATGGTGTTTATGTAGTGTTAAGGTTTATACTCATGCATAAAACTAATTTCAGTATTACAAGTAATACAAAATGATGGAGACACCTTCATTTTAAATTAAAGTCATTGTACTATTTAAATTACAGCCACTCTGCTTCTGCCCTCATCAGAAGAAAAATTCAGACAGCTCCATTGCCTCTTATAAAATACATCTGAAAATGTAATAGGAGGAAAAATTATGATAGCTGCATTTTTCCAATTATAATACTCGGAACAAACAAAATCACAAACAAATTTTCCTCTGCAACTGAGGATTTTATTGGTTTTTTAATTTGGATTTTTAATTTTTAAATTTTACATTTTTGGGGTTGTGAATACATCAAATTGCATTTGTAACAGATTTTGCACTTTTAACCTTTTGTATGTTCACGATTGTGTGCGCCGCCCGAGTCCTTCGGGAGAAGGGCGGCATATAAATGCAATAAAACCTAAAACCTAAACCTAACTCTTTAAGTCACAAGAAGTCACTCAGGACAGGATTTTACTTTCTATTCTACAGTATGTCCTTGCTTGCACTGCCTACTGTATTTCTTTCCACTTACAGTAAGCTAAAGCTAGGTTTTTTTCAATGTATCCGTAGATTTTGCTTTCTTTTATATTAACAGATGATTCACTTGGGAATTATATTGAAGAATCAGATCACTGTGAGTCAAACTCATATACTGAACTAAAATATTGTTTTAAAAAACTTACCCCACTACAACAATGACAAAATCGAGAAGATTCCAGCCATTGCGAATATAGGCGCTAGGATGCATGACCAGACCATAGGCAAGGATCTTGAGGAACGTTTCCACCGTGAAGATGATGAGAAAAACATATTCCACTTGTTCCTGTAGAATTGGGAGGAATAGCAGCAGGAACACCAAGTTATACTTTCATTCTGTATTTTGAAACCAAGTGTGTTGACAAATAGTCCAAAATCAGAGCCGTCCCTAAGAAATCCATTTATAAGATCCAAATTGTAGGTTCCAGGAAACCCACACTAAAAAGGACTGGAAATTCCAGTTCAGACAAGAATTTATCTGGATTAACATTATTTCAGTTCAACACCATCACAAGTGTTTTACAGAACCTGCTAGGAAAGAAAACAGGCATATACTGAAGACACAAAAGACAGAAGCACAGCATGCTGGACATCTGTATACACACAAGCACACCTTGTAAAAATTGCCCAGATCCTAGCATCCAAATTAGGGAAGCATAACACACAGCGAAAAAGAAGAATAGGTTTGCAGCAAGAACGCTGCCTATTCTTTCCATATTCTTTACCCATCCTACTTCTTTCAAGTGCTGGAAAAAAGAATGTAGTCTCAGCACAGCCTTCTGTACCAACTAATGCTCACTTTTCACTTACTAGCAATTAAATAGTTAAAACCAACTCTGCCTTGACATCATAATTTATAAAATACCTCTCCTTTCACCAAATGTTGTATCAATTGCACAACTTTCCATGCTTAAGTCTCTCTCTCACACCAAAACTAATTAGGAAATTGGATTGTGCCTGACCTTACAGGTGTTTCTGAATTTTGCCTCAGAGAAACAAGCAGTCACCACCTTCAATTTCTGGGATTATTCCAAGGAAGTTGAGCTCCGACTCTAGTCTTGACCCCAGCTGCAATTAGCAGATGAATAGCTGCATTTGAAAGCTTTTGGTCAGCGTGACCAGAACCAGAGTGGTATGTGCAGTGGGGTCAACTCAAATAAAAATATTTATTACACTTGTAGACCAGCATAAAAATACAATTTCAAAAACTAAAAATATGACATGCACAAGGTTAAAAACATTTTAAAAATCACTATATATTAAAAAAAACTATATATTAGTTTTAAAAATTGTATTTTTATGCTAATCTATGACCGTAATTAAGATTTTGATTTGATCTGATTTGGCAATGAAGAGGAGAAACTGTTACCTCAGCTGCCATGAGTCACATGGGTAGATTAATGCCTATTAGGAGATAATAGTTTTAATTAGTATTAAGGTATTACCTTGGGCAGAAATCAAGTGGTAAAGATAGAACCATTAAGAAAGGAGTGAAGAGGCTGTTATGCAGGATTTTTGGGAAGAAATAGTTAACACAGTAGCATTAGAACCAGGAAGCAGAAGTCAAAGTCAGGCTCCCTAAATTTGCAAGAATCTGTTTTTTGGTCTCTATTGATCCCTCTAACACAGTACTGTCTGCTTAGCAGCAATTTTTCAGGCTCCAGAGGCCTTCCAGAGGTACTTCTCAATTCTACACTTTAAACCCTTGTCAGGTCTTTGGTCTGACATGCAAAGTCTGTATTTCATTAATTAAGCTCACACACTCTTCTCACTGCTCATACATCTGCTTTCTTTCCACTCATAATTTGAGGAAAGGCACTCACCAAGTTGTGGTTGGAGACATTGGAATCATCCTCTGGAAAGGGAATATAGACTCCTAAGGCCACACAATTGGCAAAGATTGTCATAAGAATGAGGATGTCAAAAGGTCTGGAAGACATTCAAGTTAAGGTATCAAACAGGAATTTCTTCTCCCACCCTCCTTTCTCCCTTTTCCTAATTTGCAAATTTAGGATACTTCCACTCTACTATGCTGATAGCAGCTCTGCGGATGGGATTGTTCAAACGTAGACAGAAGAGGGCTCGTGGTGAACGGTGTACCACGTTGGAGCCCTGGGTCTTATGCTTGTTCTGCTGCTGACGCTTCTTCTGAGCAAGACTGCCAGTAGAGCCCAAAGTATCTGAACCCCCACTCGTAAGCGTCCATGCTATGGCCTGGCCTGATGCTTCCACAAAAGCCTCCGCTGCTGATTGGGGTGGTGGTGCCTCTGGAGAGCCCAATGCTGCAAAGGAAGAGTATGGCGACAAGAGGCAGAAGGAATTAAGTAGGACCCCACCACCATGTTCAAAATTTGTGTGCGAGTGTGAGTGAAGGGGCAAAATAACTTAATCTCCTCTTTTAAAAAAAATCTGAAAAAAGAGAAGCAGTTAATGTAAAATACAATACAGCATGCTTCAGCCTAGAAAATTAATCCAAGCTGAAGGCCTCTATGAGGTCAATCTATTTATAAGTTTCTCTTGTATTTCTGTCCCAGTGTATATCCCCTATTGATTTTACTATCAAATCTATGCAATTCTGTTATTCTGGTACTGTTCCAGTCTTAAACTATGTCATAAATGCCTTACTTTAACTTTTCTAGAGTGACAGGTTTCTATTTCAAACAGCCATTGTAACATCAAAGTTACAATCTTCTAACAGTAGGACAGCAAGTTGCCCATCCTTTATTGAGTCCAACAAGCCTGTTTATTTGAACACCCACTACTAATCAGTTCTAATTTTTGGAACAAGCCCCAGAGGATACAATCCAATACATGCTTCTAATTCGATATGCGTAGGCTGCCCTATAAAATCTCCATCTGTCCATACTCTTACTTCTATAACCTAACATATCAATGTGGGGTTACTTACGTCCTCCGTTGCACTCCGACTTAGACATCTTGCAGGTTGGTTGTGTAAAGGGGAAGAAGATGTGTAAATTTCCAAAAGAAATCTAGCAGTTCAGATCGATTATCTCTCCACTGTGCAAGGAGGAATCTCCATTATTTTAGTATTTCTCCCCAGATGGGGAGGGAGGGCCAAGTTAAAAGCTAATGGCCTCATGAAAAGGGAATACCAGTCCCCAGACGCACCTCTTGCTTTCACTATAGGGGCTTTTCAGAAAGTAACCAGATTTCCCCCTTGTGTCTGCTTCGTGCTCATTTGCTCTCTCTCCGTCATTCTCCCTCCTTTCCCTTACTGGGTTGAGGATTAAGGCAGATTGCCTACTTTAAAGGGCAACGCAGGAGGAAGGGAGGAGGGAACTCACAGCTGGTTAGGTCACAGTTTGTGGAGAGGTGGGGACATCCCAATCAACCAACAGGATATGGCCCAGAGAGTAGTCATGATCCTCTGTGACATTAGAAAAAGGGATACAGCCTTATCTCAATGCAAGACAGCACAACTGTGTATGTTGAGGACAGAATAGTTGAGGTTTTGCATATAAAATTCTTCCATGACCAAAAAGTGAACAGATGGCTTAGCTGTGCTTGCACACCATAATTTATCAATTAATTCACTTTTTTAGGTTTGTACAACACACTGAACTAACCACATAGACTGAATTCACCCAATACACACTGGCCTAAAATATAGTTGGTCAATTTGTGGATCAGCACATGGACAAACACAGCTCAAGTCTTTTATAATAGTCCAGTGCACCTACCCTTCCTTTTCCAAGTAGCTTTGCTTGAACTTACCTGCTTCACTGATTTTCTAGAATAGTGCATTCTGGAATTCTAACTCAAAGGTTATATCTGTATGACCTGCTTACCCATAGTTTACTGAATGGATTTGCATAATATCCTAAACTATAAACTAATTACATGGGCTTTTATATAATATGTTGGGCTAAAGGGCATTTAGCTGGTTTATAGTTTCATACATGGTACAAACACCGTCCCTGAAAAAATGCAGATGGATGAATGCTTGCCAGGAAGAGGGCATTTTATAGATGAAACTGTTACAAAAATACCTACAAAGATTTAGTCAACCAATTTCACCTTTACCCAAATATCTACAACAGGCTTAGACACAATACAATAAAAATAAAAATTAACTTGAAGTTAGAATTACATAACATCAATGACACATTTACAGCAGGGGTGGGTTCTACTTACCTTTACTACCGGTTCTGTTGATGCACGTGCTTTGCGTGTGATCGGCGCGCGTGTGTGCACTTCACTCGCACATGCGCCAAATGCGTGCTCCACGCATGCGCAGTAACTTTTAGAAAAAAACCTCAAAAAAAGCGTTCTGCGCATGCACGGAGTGCACAGAGCGCAGAGAACAGTAAGTACGGGCACACGGGTGGGCTCAGCTCCCGGTCACAGAGAACTGGTTCGGTGACGTCACAGCGTCACCGCTACCGAATTGCACGAACCGGCCTGAACCAGGAGCAACCCACCGCTGATTTACAGTCCCAATAGAAGTAACACTAAGCAGTTATAAAATTCTAAATTCTAAAATTCTAAATGTATCTACAGTACCTAGTATTTGCAAAATCAAGCTACAACCCTTTTGTTCCTCAAAGCCTTTAAAATTTAAAATTTTAATTAGTTGTAGTTGGTTCTGTTTACTTTAACAATTATAGTGTAACTGTTTTTATAACCAGAGAACATCTCAAAAAGATGGGTGGTTAGGAAATAGTAAATATAAACAAACAAAATACTTTATCAACCTGCCATAAAATAATAGTTAATTTATAGTTTAAAATTAGTTTTTCTTCTTCTTAGGATTCTTCCAGGTAAAATTGCAGCAACCAGAAATACTGTACTGTGCACCTACTCAGGCAAGAAAATAATCAGGGGTTCTGTGTTCTCCCAGCCAATAAAAAGCTGCAAAGATACGTTTGCATGAAAAACAGACTTCACCGTGAAATATTCTTGTAAGTATTATATGATTAAAAAAATAAAGGAGAGAAATGTCCAATACTTCTTTGCAAGTGAAGAATGAGATTCCTCCAGGAACTTTTCTCTAACAAGAAAATATTGGTTGCTTGGCTTAATGGAGGCTTGCTATAATGAGCAAGAGAAACTCCATGTTAAAATGCCTACCTTCAGCAGTTTATTTTCCAGCTTGAGGCATCAACATATTTCAAGAGGGTCGTTTTAAACTGCCTTGGCTTTCACTCTCCATCCCAGTCTGTTATGTATGTGTGTCATACACAGTG
This sequence comes from Grayia smithii, assembly GCA_032468115.1. Taxonomy (NCBI): domain Eukaryota; kingdom Metazoa; phylum Chordata; class Lepidosauria; order Squamata; family Grayiidae; genus Grayia; species Grayia smithii. The sequence continues at coordinate 819,850 of JANHFM010003973.1, forward strand.
TGTGGCCGCCAGGTTTGACAGCTGGCCAATATTTGCATTAATTAAACTGCAATACTGTCCAATCACATATCTTAACAGGAAGCGATCATGGCCTTTTTAGCAGTCAGTTAGGCCGCGTTTAATTTACTTCTCATAAGTGGTGGAAGGTTATAACCTGATGCAGGTGAGGGAAAACGTTTCCGCCTAAGGCAGATTTCGCTGACGTTACAAGGTTTCAGTTGCTAGGAGACAGCTGCTCCTAATTGCCCGCTTACTAGTGGCCCGTCCTCCTCCCCTTGCTTGCTAATAGCACAGAAAGACTACAACCCCCGGCGTGCTCTGCGTTGCCGCTTGCTTTACATAGCAGAACCATAAATATCATGTAGAGAGACCAATGCTTCTAATTTCTGCGTTCATTGACTCTTTCCTTTGTTTTCCCCCCACAAATGAAAGTGAGGTATTAATAAGAATCATTGCAGAAATTTCAATGCAGCCGCAAACGCGGATGCTCGCACTGTTTCGTGGAAGTATAACGTGGAAAGAGCGCGCGCGTTTTTAACTTTGAGATATCGGGCTGGGACAATAGCACCCAAGATGCAAGTCACTATTTGACCATAAAAGCTGAGGAGGTGACTTTCAGAGAGCTGCTTTCCCTTAATCCAAGCTACTTTATGAGGTTGCCGTGAGGATACATTGAGGATTCCTCTCACGTTTTGCTCCTAGAAGAAAGCCAGGATATGAATTAAATGCATCTGAAGTGGGAAGTGAATTTAACAGGAAATGCACATGGATCATTGTGGCTACCCGAGAGTGTTTATCAGTGGGAGCATTTGCTGAGGAAAGCTAAAATTTGTTAATTCGTTTAATCCGTAATAATGGATTATATTGCACGTAAATTAATGTCTCCAGCATAACAGCCCTCAATCAGAGATAAATAAATTGGAAGTTGTAGGACAATTCTTAAAAGCAGCAGCAACAACTACTACCCGCAAATCACACTTTTCACATGAAATAAATTAAACATGAAAAAGAGAAAAAAATGTCTATTGGCAAAAACTGCTTTGAAAAGAAAGTTACCGCTCGCCCACCATAGGCTCTCTAAAGAGCTTGTATTTCTCCGCGGGCTCCTTCGCAGCAAAGACCTTCGCAGCGAGCGCGGAAATTTCCTCTGCAACCGTGTTAGTCTGTCTATAATATCTCTGCTCCACGGCCGGGATTGCAACGCTTTTGCCGCCAGGCCCGCACTACAAGTCCCAACGTGCAAGGCGCAGGCGGAGGCCAGTAGGCGATTTGCACTACAGTTCCCATCGTACTCTGTGGTGGGTCCTGTGACTGAGTGCCTGGCCCACCTCGGAGCGGTGAGTATTCGATCTTTTCCCCCGCAGCCTCTTTTCGTTTCCTTTCCTTGCAGAACCTTCCGAAATTCGGAAATGCCTGCTAGGTTTTATTTCAGCCCTTCTAAAAACTGGCAACCTCTGGGACTGAGTGCCTCCGCTTCCTCTACCTTTTCGAAGACTTCGGACGCCTTTTAGGAGTGGACTTGGTGCTCTAGGTTGCGTACTGGAGTGTTTGGAGAGCAGTAGGCGAACGCCTTACTGTCTGGCATGAGAACAGCTGAGCCCAAAACGTTTGGGGGTGCACACAGGTTGGGAAAGCTATTCCGCAGCGTAGGATGTTTTCTGATGTATTTATTTTAATCGATTTTCTGCAACCGCCCATCCCACCGAAGTGACTCGAGGATGCTGACAAAGACTAACATTAAGATACAATATAAATACAATATAGAAAATAAATTTCACAACCAACTGAAGCACAAAATAGCTACTGTAGTGCATACACCATACACTAAGAGTGTGGGTTCAATTACTGTCCCAATCCCTATGCCTGGGAAAATAATCTGGTCTTCAGAGCTTTCTGAAAGGTGAGCAGACCGACACCCAATGTAACCTCCAAGTTATATGGTGTTTTAGAGGGCAGGTTTAGTCATAGAGAATGCACATTTCCTGGGTCCTCTTAGATGACAATCCTTGGTCAACAGGGTCCAGAGCATGCTTCTGCCCAACCCAATGGGATGAGTAGAACAGTGAGAATAAGGACACTCATAATTGACCAGGCCACTACATTTTGGACCAACTGAAATCTCTGGATGTTGAAAACTGATGTCAAACTGATGGCCGACAGGCTGGATGCGTCATGGGCAGGCCACACCCACCCCGGCTCTGCAAAGGCAAAAACGTTGCGATGTATCGTGATGCGTCACATGACATGATCAAGTTTGACACCCGTGATGTGGAGTATATTACAGTAATCCACTTGGGAGGTGATCAAAACATGAGTGACTGTGGGATACTTCCTGATTCACAATTGAGACACCCCTAGTCATGACTGCCACCTGCTTGTTGCACAGGAACTAGGATTCCAAGAGAACTCCTAAATTTCACACATTGTTCTATCTGTAGCAGTACAACCCCATCCAGAACTAAAAATGAAAAATCACCAGATCCAGGAAGCACAAAACCAAACGCAACTCCATCTTGTTAGGGCCTGTTCTTCCCCATCCATTGCCTCATGGCTTCAGGCATTGAGACAGAAGCTCCAAAGCATCAGTTGGCCAGCCAGGAGTGGAGATATGCAGCTGAGTATTGTCAGTGTATTGATGATATCTTACTCCATCCCTTTAAATGACATCACCCAGCCTCATAGAGATGTTAAGCAAGAATGGAGAGAGTTGAACCCTGAGGCAGCCTACAAGAGAGGCCATTAAACAGATTTCTCTCCTCCCCCCAACAGTGACTACAACTGATTTTGGAAAGATGTGGATAACCAACATAACACTATTCCCCCAACTCCTAACTCCAGGAGCCAGTTCAGAAGGATACCATGGTTGATGGTATCCAAAGCCATTGAGAGATCAAGGACAACAAGGATGGATGGACTACCTCCATCCCATTTTCTCCAGAGATAATCACAAATGTGAGCAATGTTATTTCAGTCCCATACTTCATGCCTATGCTCCACTGGGAAGGATACAGATGTTGTCTTACAGTACTGTGGTATTGGTCTGCAAGGACAAAAAAAACCCTGTCTATGCTGTAATGTAGTTTTCCTATCTGTAAACAAATTTGCTACATATTTTTGGGAGTGGGAATAGTGTGGTGTTGTCACAGAGCAACCCAGAAAGTGTTACCAAGCAGCAGAATAGGAGTGTTGTCGACTCCAAATTTGACTGCTGCTGACCTGATTGCAAAACCAAAGTGGCTGGGTTCTTGCATTGTGATAGCCAAAACTAAACAAGGCACTTTATAGGTATACATACTGTGAGAACTACATTATGTTGTTCCTGGGTCCCGTTGCTTGTTTTATAGCTGTTTATATGTTGAAGAAGTTGGGCGTTATTAGTGATGCCACAGCTGAAAGAAGAGGAAGGGATTTTTTTAAAAAATCATTGCCAAGTTTGAGGACCCCTGGTCTAGTAGTTAAGGCACGAGACTAGAAACTGGGAGACTGGCCTTGCCTTAGGCATGAAAAATGTCTGGGTGACTTTGGGCTGGTCACTCTCAATTCACCTCACAGATTGTTCTAGTGGGGGAAAATAGGAAGAGGAAGTATTAGAATAGAATAGAATAGAATAGAATAGAATAGAATAGAATAGAATAGAATTCTTTATTGGCCAAGTGTGATT
>JANHFM010003973.1:836677-848787 GCA_032468115.1 Grayia smithii
TAACTGGATGGAAGGAGAGCTGGGTGATACTATCCCAACATCTTGTTTCATCCTTCAGGTGCTGGTTGAGAGTAGTGCGCAAAGAGTTATTCAGCTGGCGGCCCAATGGGAGAAACATCGGGTGCCACTCATCCAGGAGTTCCGAGAACTGAAGGCTCTCCATGATTCCAAGGAGGTGATGCAAGCAAAGGGGTGTGAGGGAAACCTCAGAAGAGAGACTTGGTGATGATGATCGTGACCTTCTGATGATACTGACCCTCTCCTCCCTTTCAGCTGGAATCATCACAGCGCTTGTTGGAGATCCGGGAGCTGCACGAGCGGATCCGATTGGCCGCTGATGAGACTAAGCGCAAGGATGATCTCTACAAACAACTGGTTGGTGATGTGTCTGACTGGTTTGCTGCAGTTGGATCCTTGCAAAAAAAAATAGTTTGCTATAAATAGGAGAGTGATTGGGACAATGGTTCCTTCCATGACTGATGATAGCTAGAATCCTGCCACCTACTGTATCTTACTGCTTCCATGTCTTTTCTAATTAGGGCATATTAGCTAATGATTGCTCTAATTTTTCTAATTGGGAAATTACAAAATATTTTATATGGAGTGAAAATTTATTACATACAGCCTTTCTAGAAGTGTTGTAGGTCCTTTAAATGTTATTAACTATTAAAAAAATTATTTCCTGGAATACAGTACTATTCCTATCTGATAACTCTGCTTGCCAATAAATTTTAAATATTCCAAGGTTCAGTTTCTGCTCAGCGAAATTGTGATACTGTACTGTGTGGGGAATACTTAATTCCTTAGAACAACAAACAAACCATTGTGCTCCTCTGCCCATTTTCTCTCCCTGTGCAGCTTGTAGAGGTGGAGTCTCTTCCCAAAGATATCTCTCGCTCTGCCTATACCCAGCGCATCCTGGAGATTGTTGGAAATATCTGTAAGCAGAAGGAAGAGATCACAAAGGTAAAGCACTTGAGCGCCTGTACCTGGGAAGTGTTTCCTCCAGTGTCAAATGTGTGTGTTGTAAATCCGCTGTACAGGTAATTGTTGACTTACAATCAGAATTGGGACCAGGATTTCCATTGCTAACCAAAGGGGTTGTTATGTGATTTGTGTCTGATTTTGCCATATTGTTCAGTAAATCACTGCAGCTGTTAAGTGAACCTGGCTTCCCCCATTGACTTTGCTTGTTGGAAGCCATCTGGGAAGGTTGCAAATTACAATCATATGACCCCAGGATGCTGCAACCATTGTAAATATATGCTGATTGCAAGTGCCTGTATTTTTACCACATGACTATGGGGATGTTGTGACACTCGTAAGTGGGAGGATCATTTGTAAGTCACTTCCTTCAGTGGTGTTGTAACTTCAGACAGTTGCTAAACCAATAGTCGAAAGTCAAGAACTATAATATGTTCAGGGTTGGTAGCAATTGGGTGCACATATTGGCAACTAAGTGATCTTCCTGTCACTTGGATCCTTGAGCACTATACTGTAAATCCCACATCCATCTCCCATGCTGTCTGGGGAATTCTGGGAATTGAAGTCCACTCATCTTAAAAGTTGCCAATGTTGAGTTTAAGCAATACTGTTGTGGACTAAGATCAGGAGACCGAGAGAGTTTTCAGAAATTCCTGCCAAGAGGTTATTACAGTAATCTAAGCATAAAACAATCAAAAGCATAAACCAAGAAGTCCAACCTTGCAGCATGTTTTATTCTGTATTTACTATGCCAACAACTCTCTTCTTCTGGTTGGTCATTCACTGTCTGAATGGACACCTGTTGGCCAGCCCAATCTAGAAACAAGGATGATGTAATGGTAAAATGAGTCCTTAGTAACTTCCTGCTTCCTGTATACTGCTAATTTACTGCCTAAACTAACGAACATTTTTGGAATGCTATATAGAAGTCTTTCAGGAACAATAGCATTTGGATGCAGGTGGAAATTGTGTAATACCAACAGAGTGGGAAATACTGGATCTTAAAAGGTTTTTATAGGGGTACACTATTTTCTTAGATTTAAGAGCCATGCTGAGGTCTGCTCTTAACAGTGGGTGACAATAGGACTCAAAGTACACTTTATTTTTTTTTGTTTGGGGGGGATAAAAATTGCCCTTTAAAATTACTGCAGTTTTAAAACAAAACGTATTATTAGAAACATTTACTCTCGGAGGCTTTGGGGGCTTCAAAGGATGTGCCGATGAATTGCAGACATGGAATGCTGGGGGTTTCTTTTTACCCTCTAGCATGTCTTTTATTCAACATATGACTTCAGTTGCTGAAGTGCTGAGCTGCCACAAGAACAGCATATTTGACACAGTGAAAGGGCTCAGCAAAGCAGGGTACAGAATCTCTTCAGACTTCCTATAATGCCATCCCTCTGCGTTTTGACACTGGGGTGATTTTAAAAGGTAATTTTTATCCTCTCCACACGCACCGCTCCCAAATCTTAATCATGTCAAATCTACAGATACACTTGACTACAGTGTCAAATTCTTTCTCTGCCAGGTTTGACTTGGCACCAATTTTCTTCAATGTCAGCATTACTGAAGATGTACCTATTCACCCAGAGGGTTTTTTCCCCATGCATTGACATTTTGTGTGTTGCTGTCATTTGTATTAAGCTGTTTCAACAGTTATGACTTCTTCCATTGGATATGGTTTTATTTCCTCGGTTTACTATATTCACTTTGGCATTACTAAAGTGAGTAACAGTACTGTATAAAGCATATCTGCCTCCCTCAGAGTAACAGGCAAAGAAGCAGGCATATGCATACAAGGATAATGTCCAACTATGTACAGGTGGTTTCCAATTCCTTCTGTGCAAAAACTCATTGTGGTCTGACACTCCTTCACTTTGGCTGAGTCCAGTGTGTATGATAAACGATTTTCTGATTATCATTTCACCTGGCTGGGTTCCAAGAGAAATGTATGAAAATCTTTGTAGATTTTACAAGTACTCTGTCAGTTCCATTGGCAAAAAGTATAGAACCTTTTAGAGTGCCAGGCATAAGTATCCACTCTTTCGGTGATTTGAGTCTGATCACATTCTCACAACCCGAAAGAGCTTACAGGAGTGGTAAAACGTCTGGATAAATCAGGCAAGAAATCAAATATCATGTATACCCATGTTATTTTTTAATTGTAAAACTGTAGTAATATCAGACTCCAACCCCATCCCCCAGAAAAACCACACTGAGCTTCTTCTAACCATTTCCTGCCCCTCACCTATAGACAAAAATCTTGCCAAACTCAAGCAAACTACTTGCATCATTAAAGACATACTCTAAGAACTTCTAGGGAATTAACTCTCTTCCTTCCAGACAAACTATCTAAACTTCACTGTCTTTTGCTCCTCTGCAATGCCTTCCCTTCCTCCTGGGAATCTGGATTATATTCCACCACAAGCAATAGAATTGTGCAAATCTAAATGCGCTTCCACCTCCCTCTCTATCATTGTGAAAACTAGAGTCTTGTTTGTTTACTAAGGTTACATTCCTACTCTGGTCTCAGTATTTTACCTGACCGATACCTTGGTCACAGCTCTTCTTCCTGTCCCTCAAGGCCATCTGCCCACTATGTAAAATGAGGCGAGATTCCCCAAAGATGCATTCTCAGAGCAAAAAAGGAATTTGAAGCGCGATAAATAAATTAGTTGCCTATCTTCCTGGAAGTCTGGACTCTTCTTGTGCCAGTATCTTTGAATTCTTGTTAACCAAACACATGGCATCAGTCAAAGATGGTGGCACTGAGCAAGTTTCATCAGTCTCTTTCAGTAATGGTCCCTGTATTCTCAACAGGGCCCTCAACCCTGTCTATATTGAACAAAGGCTCTTCCTCTCATCACTGAGCTTCAATGATTAGGAAGGCTCTTCACTTAATAGTGTTTACAATAATTGCTGCTATTATTTTAGCGTTGTTCAAAGATTTCTTACTGGCAAATACGAAATCTGTTAAATTCTCCTTTGCAAAACTTTGCTGCTGTTTTATGTGTGGCTACTTGCTTTTCCTTCCCAAGATCTTACATGACACCAAGGAGCTCCAAAAGGAGATTAATAGCCTTGCTGGGAAGCTGGACCGGACTTTTGCTGTCACCGATGAGCTGGTTTTTAAGGTAATGGCTGGGGATCAGAAGAGGGTAGAACACTGAAGGGGCACATTGAAGAAGCTGACTTCTTCCCCTTGTCTCTTTCCACAGGATGCCAAGCGGGATGAGGCTGTGAGGAAGGCATATAAGTATTTGGCAGCTTTGCATGAGGTGAGAGGTTTTCTATCGCAATAATACGCAGTAGATGTTTGTGAGTGTGTGCGTGAGAGAAATAGATTGTTTTTATGCTGCCTTTTAAAGGGAAATAAACAGAAGCCAAAAAACAATACAAGTATATGTATTAGAATATTATAACTACAGTGGAAACATTAGAAGGAAGGGAGATGAGTCTCGATGCCTTTTGACATTGACCCTGGAGAAGAGAAATTCCTGCAAGAGAACAGCAGCTTTTTTTTTTTTTGTTAAGGGCTACATTTCGTAAAGACAGGGCGTAATCTGTTGGGAGGCACAAAGAGGGAACAATGTGCATACTCTGATACTCTTCTTTTTCTTTTCCCTGCACTCCTTTTTTTTCCTTCCCTGTTATCTTTCAAACTCCCTCTTCAGTTTTCCTCCAGGAGGCTGCTAGGGAAGGGTCTGATTTCTTTTAGAGATGGCTTGCTTGTAAAAGGCACTTGAAAATAAGCCAAGGGCCACAGGTTGCCATGCTCATGCCATTCCTCCAGGAAAATCTTGCCACTATTTAAAGACAATGCAGAAGAGATGTCTTGGCTATGGACCATACAAGTGAGCCTGAACTGCTCATCTGGGAGGGTTGAACAATGAAGCAGGCAGTCGCTAGCGTAGTCTAGCTACAAGCATTAAGGCTTAAAACCAGGATCTTGATTTGAGCCCAGTAAATACTTTGCAACTGGATATTTCAGGACTGACCTATTGGAATTTTTACACTGAGTATTGCTTAGCATCCTAGGGGGGATGCTTTGCATCAGTCATATTTCTGGACAGCTTGAAAGATAGGCCTACGAAACACAACATAATCATGTTATGAGGGCAGGTATGTGATGTGGGTATATAATCTTATTTAGGGTACATCACATAAGTGACCTGGTAAAAGTAATCCTACCTTTGTTAAGAGTTAACTTGTTATATACCCAAGATGGTCCACACTGCATTATACCTATTTGGGACCCTTCCCAGCTGAAGCTGCCATTTCTGCCTCTCCCTTAGAATTGCAGTCAACTGATCCAGACTATTGAGGACACAGGTACCATCTTGCGAGAAATCCGGGATCTTGAAGAGCAGGTGAGTCTGACTTGAAATACAGGTGGCAGAATGAAGCTGTTATGGCTTTCACACAGTTATCACTATTTATATGTATTTGAAATTTGTTAGTTTCAGCCCATCGCCAGCTGTTCATTTCATTCATTTTATTCATTGAAATAAAATAGCTCTTGAACAGTTGCTCTTCTGTGTAGAGATACCTGCCCCTCTGTCTTTCTGATAGCTTTCTCATGATGCTCTATCCTTCCTTCCTCATTGTTTTGTGAGAGAATATGTGTGAAAGCCTCTCTGAACTCTGTATAAAATACGATGGAGAGTTTGCTAATAATTTGTGTTGCTTTCTGATTCTGCAATCCCCTAATATAATCAGCTGAAATTGGGGCTAATGTTCAATATCCTTAGTTATTTTTAATGAAAAGCCCAGTCTCTTGTTAAAGAGGCAGCTATTAAAAAGCCAGAATTCCTCTAGATCTGAAGTATGACCTCAACTACCTTCCCTTTTCTCTCCTATATATATCTTGTAGTGTATATTGTCTGCTTCTTGAGTAATGAAGTTTCCTGTGTTTCCTGTTCCTTATACAACAATGCTTATTAATTCTTTTATGTTTGTCTAGGATAGACAGTCTCAGGCATTTTTTTAGTTCATGGCATCCTTAGCAGTTCCAAATTGGGTGCTGCAGTGCCCCAGGGCATCACAGCATATTCATTAGCAAGTCCATTTATTAAGTAGTAAAACATCTCACAGTGTCCTGTGAGTTTGCTTTGTGGCCTGGTGATGTCATGGGGCACAGTTTGGGAACCTCAAATGTAAGGTTTTGGTATGGGTTCTTAACATAACCTGATTTAGCCAAAAAAAAACCCAACAACCCAACCCTAGGAATAAAAGTGAAAACAGTTTTTTTTAATAATTTTGTTAACCATTGATTAGAAAAGCACTATTTTTTTTCCTGATAAGCATTTGCAATTTTAGATACATGATTAGCCTGGCAGTATCAAAGCAGACCTTCCAAGACAGGTGTGAGCAAATCACAGTATCCTTTAAACCCCCCACCCCACCCCAAATTCTGACCACTGAATTTTGATGGCAAACTGCCAAAAGGTTTTTGATGCTAGTGTCAAAGTTACATTGAAAAGCTATAGAAATAATCTTTTGGCTATAAGATCACCAAAACCTACAACAACACCTCCCTCAATAGTTTGGAAATGCTGGTGCTGCCATTGGATATTTAACCATTCTGTTATGGCAGCACTTGATAACTGAAGATAATCATGCCATAAAAATACAGTTTAAATAAAGTTCCCCCATCAACTAAAAGGTTTCCCACCTCCTATTGGAAAATGGTTCAAAATCTTTTCCAGATATCTCTGTCTCTTTTACAGTTAAAGCTGTAATAAATAAGGATAAAAGTATAATTTTAGAAAAGGTGTGTGCTGGTGTGAAAGTGATAATTTGGGAACCGAATGCCATTATTTTCAATTTCTTTTTCCATTTTTGACTGATTAATTCAGGATGATGGATTGCAGAGTATGCAGGCATGCCTCCTGTCTAAAATAATTGCTCCCATTTGTTTGTTTCTCCTATCCAGATTGAGAGTGAAACCAGCAAGAAAACCCTGAGCAATTTGGAGAGGATCCTTGGAGATTATCGGGCCATAAAGCAGGAAAATGTATCACTGCTCAGCCGTTCCCGAGAGACATGAAGATCCCATCTTGATACACAGTTCTAGGTGGTTCAAGGGCCCAACCAAGCTCGTTTCATTAAGACTCTACTGTGCCTCTAGCCAGAAAAAATGGGGAGAGTGAGCAGGGCTCATTCTTCCAGGCTCTGCCTAGATTGCAAAAACCAGTCAAAGTGCAGCACATTTCGGGAACAATGTGAAGCCTTTGTGTCTATACTGGAGAAACAGATATGCAATGGAGACATTCTTTCCTCCATTTATTATTTCAAACAAGGCCCTTGTTCCTTTTCTCCTAAAAACACAATAAAATTCCCTTTTTCCCTTTTCTTTATTCAGAATACTATGACTGCTGCTATGAATTAAGGGAACACTGCAGCGTGTGGCCAGTTTAGGCTGCCTCTGCTTCAAAATGTTCTGCTTCCCAACTCGATGCTTCTGCATCCATAGCTTGGAAACAGGATCTTGAACACTGCTGTCATTGTGTATGATGGGGGAAGAGTCAGCTCAGCTCACAGGGGTTCCTGGGAAACCAGGAAAGTGGGGAGACGTGTTCTTGGCTGGGCAGTGGATTCCAATGGTGCAACAGAACCACCTACTCCTTGGTTGAACAGAACTGGGTATGGATAAGTAGCACAACGCTGGCTTCTTTTCTTCTGGTACTCAAGTTCATCCACTGTCCAAACAGCTCCCTTGACGTTCTCCACTCGCACAAAGCATTTGTGCAAGCTCAGGTTGTGTCGAATAGCATTCTGTGGATTGAAGAAAGACAGTGATGGTTAAATATGCATTCTTCATAGCCAGTCTTCATTCAGGTTGCCTTCCAAAATCCCTCACCTTTCTCATGCTTTCAACAGGCAGATATACCAACGTTCTTCTTACAGTCTGGTCTTAATGCTCCTTTATTTGCTCTTCAACCCCTTAACTTTAGTTAAAGTTGAAGTTAATTTCTAAAGCAAATCTTCTATAAATTGTTAGCAAGAATATGTTTAGGGGCTATTACAGAACTAGGTAACATTCTATAGCAGCAGCTGCCTCTTATCAAATCAGATCACTGGTCTCCCTATCCCAGTATGTTCCATTTGGATTGGTTAGTAAAACATGGGTTTGCTTTCCAGGGATGTTGTCTAATACTTTGGTATCTAGCACCATCTGCATGCAAATGAGATCTTTCACTTATACACAGGGTGGAATCAATTATCTTCAGTATTTTTGAATACTGTTTCTGTATAGTCTTGCCCAATTATTTTGGGGTATTATTCCTTCCTCTCATGTTTTTATATTCAATTTCCAACTTTTTTTTAATTTTACTTTATTGTATGTATGCATGTATTTATTTATTACTCTTGTATGCCGCCCATCTTGCCTAGGTGACTTATTCTGATCGTAACCAGGTGTGTTTCTCTGATTTGTTTACATTTTGAACTGAAATACTTAGGACAAGCTTATTTCCAAATTCTGAAGTTAATTCACGCACATTTTCTTAACTATAATCCACCTATTTTTTTTCCTTTCTGTTACTTTGGTTTTTCCTGCCAATTTCATATGGAAGCACCTCTTTTCCCACAAACTTCAGTTTCATCTTTCCTCTTTTGAGTTCAAACCTGAGTTCAGCTCACCTTCCAGGTAGGAGTGTTGTGTCTGAAGTAGCCAAAATTGTTGAACCAACGGTAAATTTCACTCAGGCTGAGTTGTTTCTTGGGAGATTCTAGGATGGCCTGCAAATCATAGCATCAGTACTTCATAGCATCGCTGTTTATTGAAAGGGATATTGGTGTGTTTGTGTACAAAGGAAAACCAGCAGCTTCTTTGCCCCAGTATTATTTTTACCATCCCCAAACAACCTGTTTAAAGAGAGTTTTGCAGTTCTGTAGAACATCTGAAGTTGCTGCTTACAAAAATAGCTGTTTGTAAAATGTTACTTTTTTAAATATAGAGAGTAAGTATTTGTGGATATGGGATACTGCTGTAGCTAGGAAGAGAAAATGTGTATGGCAAGAGCATGGGAAACATAACATCATTTGCAAGTGCATTCAGTACTCTAAGAAAGTAGGATTGAATGAGTTTGCAAAAATATGCATCCTGTTTAAAAATAATCCCTTGCTATTTGTGTGAAGTTGGCATATTTTGCGAAAACTTACCCAACAAATCAGGGCAGCATATGTAAAGGGTGGGCGGGTTGTGGTATGCCGGTAATAGTCCATGCTGGGGGTTTTCACTGTGGTGACAAAAGTAATTAGTCAGGCAATTTTCTACTTTCTGGAGTCTTCCGGTCCTATTTCCTTTCTGCTTTCTTGAAGGCATTTGCTTTCTAAATATTATAAACCTGATACTGCTTCTATAGATGTAAAAGCTGACAAACAACTTGTAGCAAGTCTTCAAGTACAACAATTAAAAAGTCACTATTGTATACATCCAGAAGCTGGTTAGCTCCCTATTGGCTCTAATCATCGTGCAGTCTCATAAAGCACAGAAACTTGTTTATCAATGGATTTAAGCTATTAAGTGGCACTGCCTCTATATTAAGCAAATAAATTGTTCTTATTTGTATAAAGTAAAAACCTAGAACACAGATTGCATTCCAGTTTGCCAGAGTATTGCTGAAACTAGAATTCTGAAGCAGAACTTGGAATGTAGTTCTAACTGTTCCCACTCAAAATGGCTCAACATCCTCCTGCAACCATTCTGCTTTTTTTATGCTCACTCTTCAGCCTTACACATCCCAGGTGGGTTTTTGCAATCATCCTCCTGTTCTAGACAAATAGCAGACCTTGATCCTTCATCCGGATGCAAACTCCTGTAATCTTAACATTTGAAATTTAAAAATTGAGTCCTGCCCCCAGTCTCCCACAATGCACCTCTCACCTGAATTGCTGTAGAACCCGTGGTGATTGGAAACACAGATCCCATTCACAAGTTCACTCCTTGGCCCTTTGGTCTGCTGTGAGAAGATGAGCCCTGACCCATATGGAAGCTGTGAATGGGAGGTCAATGCTAGCTCTGCCCTCATAACAGCCAGTTTCTGCTTTTCTTGTGCCAGCTGCATCCACAGAACAAAGATGGGAAAACTACAGTCAGTTTCTAGATGAACCATTCAACTTTATTGAAAATATGCAGGATACATCAGCATATTCCCACTTACCAGGTTATCTAACCTCATATTAAAGGAAAATTCTTCATCTAGTTAATGATGGAGCCCAAAGTTTGGGAATATAAGGTTGTCTTTAAATTGTACCTCTACTTTCATTTGTATTTGCAGTAACACCAGTTTATTTTTCTTTCCAACTTTTTAGGGATTGAACATTTAAACTACCAGTATATTTGGCTATTTGGGGAGTTCCTGCTTTTAGGTTTTTCCCCATTTGGAAGTGCTAGATTTGCTAATTTAAGGGTTGCCCTGAAATTGTTCATAATACCTCTTATTACTATGCTTGGTTATGGAAGTGACATAACTTGGAGAATTCAATTTGATTTAGATCATCTTGGGTACTTCAGTTTTTAACTAAGAATTGTGGAAGATGACTTAGACTAGGTGCAATTAAATTAGTCAGAGGAATGCAATTTCCTCTAAGCATGTCCCTTTCTTTCAAGATTGCACTCACCTGATCTTCTAATTTGTGCACCAACTCCTCTTGAATTTGCCACTCAGTATTATCTGCTCTGCATTCCCTGTATGTGACTCTGCAAACAACAATAGCCACAGGCCATTTTAATCATATCACCCAACTACCATTTTTTTCAAACCATATTGATCACTGACCCTCAGAGGGTTTTTTTGTTATTGTTGTTTTTGGTCATTCTCTGGTGGTGTTTCACTGTTGAGCCACCCGTGCACATTAGGCAAGATGGAGCATCGTAATAACTACTTTGTGCAGAATATAGACAGCTTGATTGTGTTCATCCAGGCACGTGAAACTGAAACTACTATCCTATGATTGCTTCTAATCAGGGCCAACTTCAAGACAGAATCCTGAAGAAGCAGTAAGGCAACATTTTGTTTTGCTTGGTGGGTGTAAATTATTGCATTCAACCTAGAATCTCCTTCCATCCACCGAATACAGAAACAGGAGTTGCCAGAGTCATCAATCATAGGCTTTCCCTTCAAAGTTGATAGTACAAGGCATTTCAAGAAGAAGCTGAGAAATTCAGAAGCAAGTCTGAAAGAGTTGGGCTCTCATTTAGGTGGTGATGGTTCATTGGAACTGGGATTAGAGCTCTGTGACATAGACCTGTAGTGAATTCATAAAATTGCACTTGCGATTTAGAGGTGAAATCTAACTAAAAGAACATGATTTGAGGTTGGAAACAAGAAAGCTTGCTTTTGTCTTTCCCAATTAAATGTATGTGCTGCAAATCTGTATAGCTATTAAAATAATAGAGCAGAAATGCAGAGGTGTGAAAGTCTAGTAGAGGGATGGATAAGATTGTCAGCACCTGCTAAGAATGGCTTTTGGTACAGTTCAGATTAGTTTGCAAAAAGAAAATGCATTATAAAAATAGCCACTCTGACTTCCAGTTCCGGTGGCGGTGTTGGCGGCAGCTCCTTCCATGAGCTGTTGGCACCCAGCTTGTAAAACTGGGAAATTCGGCGAAAATTGGCCGAATTTCCCAGGGAAGAGCTGACCCCTCGGGTAAAGAGGGGACAGCGAGCCTTTGGCAGAGGTTGGGTCGTTCCAGGTCCCTGGATTTTAGAAAATCCAAGGACTGAAAGAGGGACCCTCCTGGAAGCCGAAGACGAGCTCCAAGCCGTGGATGTTTCCTGCATCAGCTCAGATGCAGGCAAGACGCAGCTGCCACCGTTGCACTGAAGAAAGCTTCAATTAAAGTAAAGGTAAAGAGCAAACAGAGCATAAAAGGTTTCTTTTAATCGCAAGTATAAATATTGAATTTATTTTCAACTCATAAAAGAAAAGTAAATTGGTGAAAGTGCTGGTGAAAAAGGAACTAGCGCTGGACTTAAAAGCAAAGACTGGAACTTTAAATTTTTTTAAAGATTTGTGATTAAAAGTTTAAAAGAAGATTTAAAAAAGGAGGAATAAATAAGAAATTGATGAGAAGAATTGTAAAGAGTTATTTTTGCTGTATTATATTGAAGAATTGA
>JANHFM010003973.1:860048-870758 GCA_032468115.1 Grayia smithii
CATTCTTCTATAGTAGGTAGATCTTCCTTCTTCCAGTACTGCGCCACCAAAAGTCTTGCTGCAGTTATTAAATTTAAAGTCCCTTTTTGAAAGCAAAAATTGAAATATGTATTAATTTGGTTTTTGCATTTATTCAGAATTTTTAAAAAAGTAAGAATAGAACCATTACACTTATAAAAATAAGAGGAAAATAAATTCCCGGATCTTTTTTCCACATAAGTTTATATAGTTATTGGCATCCCCTTTTCTTAAATTAATAGTTGAATGGGAAATTATCTTTTACACAACCTAATTCAAGTTACTGAATTAAATATGCTTATTTTAAAAGTATTTATGCAGGTGTTCTTAGGCAGATCTCACAATGAGAAAATCTTTTTTTTTCTGTAGTATATTCTTAAATTACTTTTCCTGTTTTTGTTGAAATTCTGAGGTGGCAATTCAGAAATGGTAAGCACACCTTTGAGTCAAGCTCAGATCCTGAAATCACCATGGGCGCATTCCTGTAGTTTTCTGGTCAGCAGTATGAAATTAATTTCTTATTGTGTTCTTTGGATTTCCCAGTTTTCCCTGGTGATCTCCCATTTGAATCTAAATTTAAGAAAAGGAGATGCCAATAAATACTAGGACACATGGAGTTTTCTTTCATCAAAACAAAGTTTGTGTCTTTTTAATGCACTTTTTTTTCAATGTCTTGTTTATTTTTCTTTTGTTTTTGTGAAAAAAATCCCTTTTTTAACTTTTTGAATAAAAATATAACATTAATAACAAAAAAAGGACAAGAGTCTCCAGCCTTCCCTGAACATCCTTAGCAATTAGAAATTTATTTATTTAATTAGTTTTATATGGTGGTCAATCTCACAAAGCCAACTCTGGACAGCCAAGAAGGATTTTTAAAAATACAATTGCAAGGTCATCTCACAGGAACCATGAGGTTCTTTCAGAAAATAGGTTTCTTTGACATATTTTTTTCTTTCCCACTTTTTGCTGCTTGTTAAACTGAATACGCAATGCACATAATTTGCACCTGTAGTATAATAATTAGGGAAAAAATAGAATATATTGCTTGTTGCAGACACATACACAAATATTTCATACAGCTTTATCTACATTTAATCAGAAACCCATACATACATACAATGTCTCGATAATCTATCAAATTTCTTAAATTAGCTGTATTGAATGGAAAGAAACCTGAAACACCTTGTCCTGGAAAGTAAGATTTGTTTCATATTCACGGACACCAACTCTTTGCCCGTGTTGGATTACCCCGAACGTCAGCTCCAGGCAAATGCAAAATACCTCAGAGACCAAAATGACTGACTCATCATCACTCTAGAATTTTCCTGTATCCAACCCAGCATTATACTGTTTCAGTCATAAAGATCCAAATGCAGATATTTCAGATGTTATCGATGTATTCAGTTTTTCAGTGTAAAGAGCAAGTCACACAATGTAGAGAACCCAGATAAGAAACAAAGAGAAGGAAGAAATTGGGCCTTAATAATGCTCCCAGTTCACTTCAGTACTTAATTTAGAAGAGGCTGGCTTCATCTTTAGGCCATGCAGGAAATTGCCTTAGGATACAGTAATTGATGGAATAGTACCTAGATGGTGAGTAGCAGCAGCAGTCTCATTGAGTCCAGTTCTGTTCTGGGGGACAGAACCACCAGAAGCCCACCCCACTGCCTTCATGTGTCACAGAGGACTCAGTTCCATTATAAACATTCAACTGTTAGTCTAGTCAGCTTGTATACATAAGTGGGCCCTTCTTACTTTTCATTTCAGGCTGCAAAATCTCATAACCCATCCTTCTTTAATTATTCTGACTCTGTTTTTGTTTTCAAGTGCCTTGCAAGCAAAGATCAAAGCCCTTCACTGGTCTTCAGCTGTATAGTATATTGGGTATGAGTGTGATAAAAAGAGGCTGTTGTCATCATGCCATGTCATTTATCTGATTGTTTTTCCCTAGATCATAGGTATTCGCCTTCCACTTATAATCCACACAAGTTTTTTATTTGGAGGAGGACCCATTTTTCTTCTCGTGGAGTGAGAATTAAGAAGCCCCGTACAGTGATGAAGAAGATAGAATGCTAGGGAAATCAGGGAATTAAAGAATCTAAGTTTCAGTCATGTTAATCCTACAAAGTAAGGATCACAGAAAAACGCAGGATGACTTCATGAGATACCAGTTTTCTAAGAAAAACAAATTGTTCTTTCAACTACCGGTAACTTTGGAAACATAGTCATACGATCATATTCTGTTTCTTTTCATAGAAACTGGTGAGGTTTCAGACTATAATCTTCCACTTGTAATTACCCCATATTTTCTTACTGTTGTTCTACAATTTCTCTTCATTTTTTTTTTAAATGAATGGGCAATGAACTCATGTGTTGGAAGGCTCCAAAAGTGTCCCTGACAGCTATCCGCCAGCATTGCCTCACACATACACACACATAGTGAATTCTGGAACATTGTGAATCAGCTGTATGTAGTTCTCCACTGCTTAATCACTCTTTCTTTTGCTTGGGGAATTCTGGGAGTTGAAGTCTACACATCTTAAAGCTGTCAAATTTTAGAAACACCAATTTAGTGTAACATATAACTTGGAAATTTCTTTCTAGGCAGTCAAATATGTTTTTAAAAGATCTTGGTTCTTGGTTTCATTTTAGATATCATAGGAGTACAAGCCAGAAGTCTACCTTCATGAATCTCACTGAATCAGGCTTATTCAGGAATTTGAATTCAGGAATCTTCCTGAATCAGGAACTAAGTTACCAAGGAAGCATGGGTTGTCTTCAGAAAGTCCCTTCATTCAATTGTTTGCAGTCCTTCATCACAATTAACAAAGATTGATGGTAAAATTTCATGTCAATATGAGACAGAAAACTGCTAAGCACTTGATTTGTGCTTGAAATTGTAAGCCATCCTGAGTCTCTGGAGAAGGGCGGGATATAAGTTGAAATAAAAAAAAATTGACAAAAGCCAAAATCCATAGTTTAAGTTCCAAAAAAGGGTTAACATTGTTTGAAAAACAAATGGTGAGATATAATTTCATACTATTTTTGGCAGAAAACAGACATGATATAAACCGTGGTGAAAGCCCTCAATAAACCTAAAAATCAGGCATCTATATCTGGACTGCAAAATTCCAGAAGACCCTTAAAAAGTAGCAAAGAGGTACACAAAACTGTGTTTTATTGAGTTATTATACAGATTTCTGATTCCCAGATATGGTAGTTCTTCTTAGCAGAGTTTTTAAGGATTGTATTTTTTGAAATTGATGCAGAACCCAGGGAACAAACATACAATTCTGCCCTGCTCACATGAGGTATCCATGTCATTTTTCATCTTGCCCGCTTGGCCTTGGGCTATCATAAAATGTGTTGTCCAGCCCTAAATAAACTATGAAAGTAACTTCTCTGGTTTGTTGAGTGAATTGACACTGCGTGAGATATGCAAACATAGCTAAGCATACTCAAAATGTATTAGCCTAAGACATTTTGCTTCCTCAAATGAAAATAGTAAATAGCACCATTCCCTTCCCAGACAACTGACATTGGTAGTTGAATTATTTTGGCACCTGAGGCAGAAAATCCTGCAAGTATTTGCCCTTCTTTCCAATAATAAAAATATGTTGTTGTTAGTTGCGAAATTGTGTCTGATCCATCGCGACCCCATGGACAACTTTCCTCCAGGCCTTCCTGTCTTTTACCATCCCCTGGAGATCATTTAAGCTCACGCCAACTGCTTCAGTGACTCCATCCAGCCACTTCATTCTCTGCCAACCCCTTCTTCTTTTGCCCTCAATCGTTCCCTGCATTAGGCTTTTCTTCAGTGAGTCCTTCCTTCTCATTAAGTGGCCAAAGTATTTCAGTTTCATCTACAAATTGCCAGTCCCTGACACCCAAATCAGCCAGCCAGAAATTCATGCTTCAGTCTAATTCAAGGGATGATCTTTGGAAAAATGCAATCAAGACTAAGGAATATATGCTTCCTCAATATGAAATTAAGTATTAGCTCTGATACTAATGATAAAGGGTTATATGAATGGTCTGGATATAATTCTGACTTCAGTGAAACATCTTTCACTAAAGTAATGGTAATTTTTCCACAAAAAACAATCTTCAGTGAATGCAATTATGATCAAAAAAGTATCAATAAAGGAGAATATTTGCACAGAATATGTACATCATCTGAGCACGGATGTTGTTACCTAATTTGGGTAATGAAATGTCTGCAAGAAAACAAGCAAGCTCAGAGAGCACCAAGGATCAGAAAAGTAAAATGAGAAAGAGGAGTTTAACTTTCTCTTCAGACTTCAGGGACTTTCAGTTCAGCCTCTCTGAATATACCGTGTGCTTTTGTAATTATAATTACACACCAAGAAAGTCACAAATAGTGATTTTCAGCAGAAAAAAATGATACACAGAAAAAAAGAGCACCTCTTTCACTGTTTGTTCACTCCTCTTCCAAAAAATAGCTTCATTTTTAAAAAAATCATACTTTATTACACACAATTACCAAACATGTAATTTTCTGTTAATCTGTTATGGATTCTGAAAGATACAAATTCCCAACAAAATTTGAAAAGGAAATTACTTTAATAATTGAATTCACTTTATTTATCTTCCTATCTAGCTGTGAACTTTTCTATTTTATAATGTAATTATTATCTTTGATAATTTTTCCACTAACAACTTGTAGCTCATTGGTTAATGGCATTGCAGACTCACAGTAATTGATATCTGCCAGAAAGGTTGCAACTGTTTCAATTAAGCAGTATTTATCTTGGTTTCCTGGCCTGAATATATTTCAAACACATTGCACGTTCTTCTTAGATTGTACCTGAAGTTGCATGGAAAACAGAATGAGGGAGAAGGGCAAATAAAAATACAGCTGTTTTTGTTCTTCGTAATGAATTAAGATCCTTTTGAGATGCTCAGAAGATCATAATCTAAGCAAACAGTCCATTACTTGTTTGTCTACAGTTTAAATATGTGTCTGATAACAGTCATACACATTGACAGTAACTGACACAATTATTGCATGCACTCAGGCATTTTTTGGGAAATCTGAAATTAACATGTTAACGCATGACTGATTGTGTGTGCAAATGGATAGGTATAAAAACCATATCATCAAGTTGTGCTTTGTTGTACCTAGCGGTTAAGGGTTGTCTTTCCTAGTTTCTAATCCACTGCTTACATAAACACACAAAAATATATCCCCAAAGCCATTTTGAATATGTACTACTTTAGGGGGGGATGTGTTTGTGTGTCTGAGAAAGTTGATTCTTAGGTATGGCCCTATCACACCTGAGACAACTTAAGAAGTGAACAACTAATAATTTCCTTCCACTACCATTTTTAAAATATCCAATTCATATTTTGAGTGAGAAACACTTCAGTCTTTCCTACCTTCCTCACCATAGGATATTTTGGTGTCCTCATCCTCTTGGGATCTCCAGCGGATATGCTGGTGACTTGATAGATGCTTATAGACATGGAACCTTGCTCTGAACTAGCACACCTATGCCTGTTTCTTTTTATTGATGTTGCTTCTTGCGTCATCCTCCAAAGTCCCTCCCCAGACATCTGGGGCACCCCCTCCTTAGAGGAAGGGGGGATGCTGTAAGGAGAGGGAAAGTCCTACACTCCTCAGTTTTTCTTTTTCTATGGGGCAATTTCCAATCTGACATTGAAGATAAGTAAATACAAATACCTGAGGTAAGCAACCCTCCCTCAATAAGCTTTCACTAACTCTTTTTCTTTCTTTGCCTATAACCCTGTCTGAGAAAGTGAAATTAGCCTGCCACTTGCACTACAGGAACTGACAGAGCAACTGGGCTGGTAGATCCTTTGGTATTTTAATTAAGAGACTGTTCTCTCTATACAATATGGACTCTGGATAAAGGGCTAAATTATGGTAAGAATGAATTATGGCTTTAAGATCACTTGGGTGGGTAATGGATTAATAGCTATCATACTAACCTCCACAACAAATCCTATGATATCAAGATTAACAATGTTCTAATGGTATAATTTTTGTAGACTAGAGACAGTTAAGTTAGATGTCTGATTCAATAAAATTGTTAAATTTGTAAGTATTATTTTCTTATAACAGATTAACATGAATAGGTGTCCCTCTGGAATCTTGAGTTTCACTGAAAACACAACAAAAAAAGAAATTAATAGGAACAGCATATTAGCATTCTTAGGCATAGTGAAATAATCTTGAAGTAAATACAATGGTTTAACATGCCAAATACAATGGTTGGCACATTAATGTGTGTCATGATATACAAAACACACATTACTTTCTAACCACTCCAGATGTGTAAATTTTCAATTTCAACAATCTTCAACCAGTGTGCACCAGATTATAAATAAAGCAGAAGAATAAATGAGACTGAAACTTTAGAGTTATCAACCATGTTTCCATTTCTTAAAAAGGTAAAATTAGTGTATAAGAAATATTCAACCCAAAATTAAGCAAGATTGGCAGCAATCTATGTTAGAGAAAGATAAGAGAAAGTTTTATGCTAGATGAAGCAGGGTATGAGCAAAGCACCAAGAGTCCTAATCACCACTGGACAAACATATTTTGTGAGACCTGTGACCTTCTAAACCTCATTAATGAACATGATGTTATTAAATATTCTTCTAATGGGCTTTTTGAAATCTGGATGCATGTGGGGTCTTTTACTATAAATAGGAACTACTTTACAATTGAGCATTACTCATATTCATTAGGCTAAAACCCAATGTTGCTTAGGTATAAATCTAAACCCACCCTTCGTTAAAATGTTTCTCCTTTGACAACTAAGTAGTGTTTCTTTAAAAAAAACACATAGTAAGTATCCTCCACCTTACATGTAGTGCTTCCTGGCCCCAAATGATACACTCGAGGTATTCTTATTCAAAACAAAACAATGCTATCTAGTACTTAGACATACAACATGTAGCCATTGTAATTTCTCTTACTTTATTTAGAATTTTCCTATTAAAATTTGGTAAGTATGGCATTTGCTTACATTATAAACACAAAATTAAAATACAGTATGCTTAATACATGACCAAAGAGGAGTAATTCTAATTGAAAATGAATATTAGATTAGGGGAAGGGCTCAGTAATTAAATGGATTCCTGTATAAACTTGTGGATATTTTTGATATTCTATCCACCAAAGAAGGATGTTGTTCATTTCCTAAACTCTACATTTTCAATCTTACAAATATAGTATCAAGGAATATACTTAAGTCAGCAATGAGACTAAAATCTTAGGTAGTGGTGAAGGGTAAATCCATAAAAAGAAAAAAAACAGAATTAAAAGGACTTACATCCCAATGAAAATTACAAAATAATATATATGTGACTATATATGTATATATGTCCCTGAAGTTTCCTTGGCATGGTTTTTTAGAAGGGGCATGCTCTTACCTCACGTCTAGGGCTGAGAGATAGGGACTGACTCAAGTCACCCATTTGGCTTCATACCTAAGATTTGACTAGGACTCACCATCTCTAGCCTGATGTTTTAATCGCTACACCAACTGGCTTTCTCTATGTCAGAGAGAAAGTCTATGTCTATGGCTTTGCTGGCTGGGGAATTCTGGGAGTTGAAGTCCACACATCTTCCAGCGGCCAAGGTTGAGAAACACTGCTCTGTGATTAACTATGAAAAAAAGTTGCTTAAGAAAAATATTTGCAGCAATTTACAGCTTGCAATGCTAAATACACAGATACAAATACAGCATCATTGTATTTTTTTTAAAAACTAAGTTTGAGTAATTACATTCCATAGGATCCATGCTAAATTTACAACCTCAAACTTGCAAAAGAATTTCCACTTTACATAAATACTGTGTGTATTCAAAAGCACAGTATAACTAGTGTGGTAGCCCCCACCTGCAGTTCTCTCTCTGTTTATCTAGAAGTCTCATTCAATCAAATTCACTGCGTTGCCTCTATCTTACTTAACAGTAAACTTGAATCCGTTCTGTTAGAAAGGAAAAAACACTGAATCCCCAAATCTAATAAAATGATCAGAAGTGCTATGCAAGAGTGGGGAATCAGCAACTTTTATCTGGTATTTTTCAGTCTTGGTCTTTGATTTTCATTAACTGAAAATCAACATGTTTCATCAAGTGGTCTCTAAAAGCTAAATGACTTCAATGGCAATCTGTTCTTTCAGTTTTCCTAATAAAGCACTTGTTACAACTGTAATTGGGTCCCTCCATTTTGCTACTGGCTTTCCTATTCCTCTTTTCTTTTAACTTTCTCGGCATCAAAGCTTCAGAGAACTAGTTGTTGTTAGTTGCAAAATTGTGTCCACCCATCACGACCCAAAGACAACATTCCTCCAGGCCTTCCTGTCCTCTACCGTTCTTTGGAGTCCATTTAAGCTCACATCGACTGCTTCAGTGACTCCATCCAGCCACCTCATTCTTGTCGTCCCATTCTTCTTTTGCCCTCTTTCCCAGCATTAGAGAACTAGGTCTTCCCATAATGAGCCCAAAATATGATAATTTGATGGTGGCAATGTCTGCTTTAAATGAGAATTCTGAGTTGATTTGTTCAATGACCCATTTGCTTTTTCAGCTATGTTATTCTGACAGTTCAAAAGTGTCAATACTCTTATTCTGTTTCTTCCAACTTTCACTTCCCTAAAGGTCACAGGGAATACTATTGCCTGCATGATTCTGATCTCTGTAAACCTAGATGCATCACAATACCTGAAAATCTCTTAAATGGCTTTCATGGCTAATTTACTAAGTGCTGTTCCGCAGCATATTTCTTGACTGCTTGTTCTACAATTTGTTCTTTATTGTTCATGGTTTATTATTTATTTATTAAATTTATTGGCTGCCATCTTTCCACAGGTTAACTCTAGGCGGCTTACAGATTACTACTGATGGTTAATGTTGAAGCTACCTACCACTTCAGTATTTTCATTATCAAGTCTAAGAGTGGAATTGAATCAATTCTCGTTAGTTTGGTATTCTTTATACATAATCTTAGTCCCATTTTGTCATTGTTTCCCTTGACTGTTTTAACTAGAGTTTAGAGATTTTTGCCTTTTTGGCCATCAGCACAGGTTATTAATGTCCATCTCTAGTTTTAAATCCATTTTCTTCCAGTCCAGATTCTCTTAATATATTCAGCATATACGTGGGGAAAATATACAGCCATGTATCTGCCAACATAGTGTCATCTATTTTACCAAGTTCTATCTGTACTGTGGCTTCCTGACCTGTATATATGTTTCCCCTGAAGACAAAAGATGCATTGAGATTCCCATTTTTCTAAGCACATTCCACAGCATGATATGATCCACACAATTAAAGGCCTCCCTATAATGACACTGACCTGTTTTTGATATTCTTTGGTTTTTTTCAATTATCCAGCATTTATCAGGAATATTAGTTCATGTTCCTCAACATCCATACAGAACATCCTTTGTTGCATTGGATAATCCTATGCATTATTTTGCTCACATATGAAATTAAGGATATTGCATGATAGTTTCTACATCTGTTGAGTCTCCTTTTATGGTATTAGAATAGAATAGAATTCTTTATTGGCCAAGTGTGATTGGACACACAAGGAATTTGTCTTGGTGCATATACTCTCAGTGTACATAAAAGAAAAGATACATTCGTCAAGAATCATAAGGTACAACATTTAATGATAGTCATAGGTAATAATAAGCAATCAAATCATATTAGGAAACGGTCAATATAAATCGTTAGGATACCAGCAACAAGGTTACAGTCATATAATCATAAGTGGTAGGAGATGGACGATAGGAATGATGTAAAGTATTGGAATATAGATTGATCTCTTCCAACCTTTCAACCACAATATTATTTTCCAGATTTGCTGTCATAATTTGGTTAGAACTTTTACTGATTTTTTCCCCCTGTTGCTTATTTTGTGGGTATTCTATCAGTTCATGAAGCCTTCTGACTTCGTAATGACTGGAGTACAGATTTAATTTCACCTTCTGGAGTGCTAGAGAGAATTGTAAAGGGAATTATCTTCTAAGTTATTTTGGATGTTGACACCTCTACTGTACAGTATTTCAATATACTCCTTCCATCTTCATTTGATCTTCTTTGAATCACTTACTATCCATCTATTGGCTTACCAATTTGAGGTTGGAACCTCCTTTTGAATTCAGAGATCATTTTGAAGATTTTCCTTGTTTTTGCCTCTTCAGTGTCTATATAGATGTTATCATATTGCTTCTTGTGTCTTCTAACAACTCTCTAAAATTCTTTGTTGGTTTCCTTCCTTGAGGACTTTGTTTTTCTTGGCTTTGGCTTCTCTTCTCTTACCAATTTCTATGGTTTGTTCTGACATCCAGTTTGCTTTCTTCAGTTTCATCTTTGGCAGTTTCTTCTCACATTCACCCTTAACAGCTTCTTTAATTTCATAATTCCTCTTGTTTGCTTATCAGTAAGGTTCAGGAGTTCAAAGCAATTTCTACTATTCTGAAAATGATGGGTACATGCTTAAGATGTTGTAGAAATAATCATCTTGTGAATAGTAAGATGTTGAGTAATAATAATAATAATAATCTTCTTCTTTCTTCTTCTTCTTCTCTTTTCCTTCTCCTTCTCCTGTTAATCTTATTTTCATATTCAATTTACAATTGTGTTTTTCTTATTGTTTTTATTGTTTAATGTTTGTTTCTTTTTTATGTAA
>JANHFM010003974.1:7422-29977 GCA_032468115.1 Grayia smithii
GAGATGGGCGGCATATAAATATGATAAATAAATAAATAAATAAATAAATAAATAAATAAATAAATAAATAAATAAATTTCAATTGCAAGATGATTTCAGAAAGGACTTCTGACATTTACATCTCCTCATTTTCTTCACATGTCTCTGAACTTCTGTATCTAATTTTTTAAAAAGCTGCATTTCACTGTTGCCATCTCCACGACGTGTCTCAGTACGCAGTTCAAGTTTCTCAAGCTAGTAGGCTCAAGTAGCTAGGCTGAAATTTTTGTGACAATGAGGTGAAACAGATGCTAAGCCTGAGACAAAATGCAAATAGCTTCCATAATTGGTTCATTCAGGCCTCCATTTCTTGATGACCCAGAGATTTTTTCTCCTACCTGAGAGACAGCCCCACAGGTTCTAATTTGGAAGAAGGTAGGAAAAGTGGGAAAACCAGTTGGATGTGGTGGTTAAAGACACTCAGCTAGAAACCATGAGACCTTGAGTTTTATTTCTGCCTTAGGCTTGAAGACAGCTGGTGACTTTGAGCCAGTCGTATCCTCTTAGGAAGAAGGTGAGGGTAAACCACGTCTGAAAATGTTGCTAAGAAAATTGCAGGGACTTGTCCACCCAGTCTTCAGAAGTAAAGGCTTGAAGGCACAAAACCAGGAAAGGGAAAATGCTGGCAATGAAGTTTGGGAATTGGAGGAACTGAAACTTCCCTTTATTGCTAAATGAAGACTTGGGGTTGAAATAAAGTCTTGAAATGTTTTCTTAAGGGAAAATTCCTAATTCTTAATCACTCTTTTGAGAGTTGCCAATAGAAAATCATACCATTAGAATAGGATTGTACATTTTTTTTTAAAAGGTGGGATTATAGTTGACTCAGCCTTCCATCCTTTCAAGGTAGGTAAACTGAGGAGCCAGATTGTTGGGGGCAATAAGCTGACCTTGTAAAAATGCCGCTTGGGGGAGGCAAAAGCCCTAAAAAGCAGGCATATACAAGGAATGAAGGCTATGGCTAAGCACATTGGTTTGTGCTTAATAAATTGTAAGCCACCCTGAGTCTTCGGAGAAGGGCGGTATATAAATTGGATTTTAAAAAAAGAAAAAAAAAAGAACTGGTGTCATTTAGGTTGTGGTGGATGTACAAGAGAGTAGAAATAAATTGGGGATAGTTGCATAGCATGTTCCAGAAAATGGTGATATAGATCAATGGGAAATCAGTCTGAGGGACAGCTGTGCAACTTTCTAATTATTCTCATGAGACAAGAATCAATGGGTAAAAATGAGTCAATATAAATAAAGCAACTTGGCTACTCAGAGACCAAAGAATGAAAGAGAACTGTGACTATGTGATGAATCTCTTCTTATCAAAATATCTGTTTCAAAATAAACCATATATGTGAAAGTCTATTTATGTATGTATATAGATCTAAATGAAGCGAAAAGCATGATTAATTTAACTGTTTACAATGGAAGATTCAGAGAAATTGTGAAGAATAGAAAATGAACCAGACCATTATTTACAGTATCAAGAATGTATCCGAGATGGTTGAAACATGGGGGAGCTATATAAATGTCTAAATAAATAAAATCATAGAAGGAAAGAAATTAAAGTGGAAGCAGAACAACTGCAGGAAGAAAATGTATGGGTTCTGCATGAAAGAGTATTAAAAGGATGGATTAATCTCCCAACAGGCTGAATGGAAAGCAGACGTAAGAAAGAAAAGGATGTGGCAGCTGCTTGGAACAGAGTGAAAAGAGTTGAGTTACAAACTGCTATAGAAGTGTATGGAGTTACATTAGTGGGAACTTTGAAAAAGAATGCTGGGACTGGGTGGAATAATGAAAACAAATGGCTATGCAGGAGAAAGAAGTGTGTTTAACAGAATGACTGCTACCAAAACTCAGAATATTTTTTTAAAAATAGACATTGTATACTTCAAAGAGAAAGGGGGGGGGGGAAAGATAGCTTCAAAGAGAGCAAAAATGCAGAAAGATGTAAATATGTATAAATATGGCTGTGGACCTATATATATATATATATGCATGCACTTTTATAATGAAGATTAAGTTAGACTGCTGACTGAAAGCCAAAAGGTTAGTTTATGTGATCTACACTGAGGATGATCTGAAATTCATTTGTCAAAGACCAAGGCAAATCTGTTTGACAAGAAAAACTGTAATAAAATAACTATACATAAATGACAAAAATAAGTACAAATACAGGTAATCCTTATTTGGCGACTAACTTGTTTAGTGACCATTCACAGTTGCAATGGTGACAAAAAGTTAACTTTGCAGCCAATCCTCACATGATGATATCCACGGGTCCATAGAGCAAAGGAAAGCTGAAATAACATAAATACAGTCATGGTTTCACTTAGCAATCTCTTTGCTTAACAATCGAGTTGCTGGTCTCAACTATGGTTGCTAAATGAAGATTACCTGTAGCTGAATTTGTGTAGCCAGGCAGAATATTTATTAAAGATAGGAAACGGATGGGAAAATGTAGATGTCCAAATACTGATAAAGAAGTCATGGATAAAATTGGTGCTCTGCTGAGTGCTTTGCTCCCGCCCACCTAGCAGTTCAAAAGCATGCGAATGCGAGTAGATTAACAGGTACCACTTTGGTGGGAAGGTATTAGTGTTCCGTGCACCTTTGGCATACAGCCATGCTGGCTACATGATCACAGAAATTGTCTTTGGACCACACTGGCTCCGTCGGCCAAGAAATGGAAATAACCACCGTGCCCTAAAATCAAACACAACTATCAAGGAAACCTTTATCTTTAATTGGTGTTCTATTGCCAGGGCTGAGTGATTGTTCAAAAAAAAATAAAATAAATGACAATGGTTGTGTATTACCAAGGTCATCCACACATTTCCAGGTACAGTAGCCCATTTCTGCTACAAGTTAGTTTACAGATAGTCCTTGACTTACAACAATTCATTTAGTGGCCGTTCAAAGTTACAATGGAACTGAAAAAAGTGATCTATGACCGTTTTTCAGTTACAACCTTTCCAGCATCCCCATGATCATGTGATCCAAATTCAGATTCTTGGCAGCTGGTTCTTATTTATGACCGTTGTGTCGCAGAGTCACGTAATCCCCTTTTGCAACCTTCCGACAAGCAAAGGGGGGAAGCCAGATTCACCAAACAACTGGGTTACTAACTTCTCAACAGCAGTGATTCACTCACCGAGGCAACAATATACTGTGTTTTCCCAAAACTAAGACCTCCCCTGAAAATAAGCTCTCCCCCGAAAATAAACCCCCCCCTCTGAAAATAAGCCCTTCCCCGAAAATAAGTCTTCCCCGAAAATATTTGAATGCATGTGCAGCCAGTCCCCGCCATTTCCTCTGGTTAGGGTTAGGGAGACAGAACTGGAAATCAGGTATGATGGCAAGAGGAGCCTCATCTTGCTCCATATGTCCCAAAATAATAAGTCCCCTCCGAAAATAAGGCCAAGTGCTTATTTCAGGGTTCAAAAAAATATAAGACAGGATCTTATTTTCGGGGAAACACGGTAATATAAGGTTAATTCTATAGAAGGAATGAGTAATGACTGAATCACAAATTAAATATGTGAAAGACGCGTCAACAGCTTCAGAAGAAGGCAAAAATCATGACAACTAAGTAGACAGAACAGATGAAATCTTCAAAAAGAAAAAAGAATGAGAAAGTTAAAGAGCAAAAAGCAAATTATGAAGAGCATATAGATGTGGTAGAAGTAAGGATGAATAGAAAGGTACAGAGAGTTTCAGGGCATGTTAGTGTATTTAATAATTTACATTTCTTTTGCTTACTTCATTCTCAAAATAGGTACACTATGTTCTGATTCTCTCCCTCATTAAGTCTCTTTTCTATCTTGTATTGATATACCTAATTTTGGATAAATAATTTTTTGAGGAAAGAACTTATCCTTCTGTATCGTCTCCAGTCTTGCCATTGTCTGTAGTACTACATCAATAATACTAAACAGCTTCACTGTGGCAACTCACAATTGGTGCTAACTTCTGTCTTCTCACTTTGGGATATGGCATGATTTTGGGAAATCATATATGGATGTTTAAGAAAGCCCACACTGCCAGTTTGGCACTCCTTATCATGGCTTCTTCTCATAAATGGCATAATGAAAGTTGAAAGTCAGGATTTAGAACAGATCTCCAGGTATAAGCAGGCTTGCTTGAAATTTCAGAAAAATATTATTTTCCTTTTATAAGGGGGAAAAAAAGTCAATACATGTTTATAATTGGGAATTTAAATACATTATAAACATGATGATCTTTTGTTCCCCCAGTCCCAATTTATATTCAAATCACAGTCTCATCACAATTGAGCAAGTAAGAATAATAGAGTTACATTAATCTTTTCACTCTCCTGTTCTAAACATTTCTGCATAAATGCTTGAAACAAATAAAATGATTTAATCAATTATTGACATAGGAAGGGTGCATTTTATTTAACTGTTATAAGTAACTGAGTCTCATAGATTCCAACCCCCCAAAAAATACATTTAAATAGCAAAAGAGGATTCTAATGTACAAAACATTGTTCTAGACAGTTTTTATAATTTAACAGAATACAAAAGTGATTTATGGTCATTTATCACCCTTATCACCATTGCAATATCCCCATGGTCACATGATGAAAATTCAGATACTTGGCAACTGGCTCATATTTATGACCGTTCCAGTGTCCCAGGGTGATATGATGGGATGGGATGACCTCTTGCGACCTTCTGGCAAGCAAAGTCATTGGGGAAGCCAGATTCACTTAACAACCATGTTACTAACTTAACAACTACAGTAATTCACTTACCAACTGTGGTAAGAAGGGTTATAAAAAGGGGCAAAAATAACTTAACAAATGTCTTGCTTAGCATGGAAATTTTTGGCTCGATTATGGTTGTAAATCAAGTAATTCCTGCACTTTGATGATACTGGCGGTTTTCACACAACATTACTCAGTAATGTAAGCAAACTGTTCCACAACATAAAACTATAAACCAATGTTTGAAAACCATACTGCTTGGATTCATATCGTACCAGGTCCAACAAGCCACATTAAGATTATGATTGGAGGATCCAATCATAATAGGACCCAAGAATGGACAGAATGATCCAAGCTGATTATTTCATTATAATTAATGAAATTAATGTATGTCTGTTCTGTTCAAGATAAGGGATATTGTTGCCAAGGTTGCTTCTAGGAATAGGGTTAAAAATATAACATCTGAACAAGTTCTCTAAGATTTACTACTGGACTCAGACCTTGCAGCTGGACTCATTTTTACCTCTATTCCTCTTTTTTTTTTTGTTATTACTGTGTTTCCCCAAAAATAAGACCCTGTCTTACATTTTTTTGAACCTGAAATAAGCTCTTGGCCTTATTTTCAGGGAGGTCTTATTATTTTGGGGTGCATGGAGCAAGACGAGGCTCCTCTTGCCGTCTTACCTGATTTCCACCTCTGTCTCACTAAACCTAACCAGAGGAAATGGCAGGGACCGGCTGCACATATGTTTAAAATGGGGAGGGCTTATTTTTGGGGAGGGCTTATTTTTTGGGGAAGGCTTATTTTAGCGCATGTGCTCAAAAGCCTGACTGGGCTTATTATCAGGGGATGTCTTATTTTCGGGGAAACAGGGTAACAACAAAGTCTATGGTAGGGTATATTTATATATTTTACAAAATATATAGCAGCTATATCTTCTGCTACCTCCTTTGAGGTTTTTGAATGAATGGCAGACAGTAAAACAAGCAATCAATATTTTAAAAAAATAGAACATATATAAATTATAGCTTGCACAGGACAGACAGAAGGCAGTAAAAATGCCCCTGTTCTAGGGGTTAAAACTTGCAAAACTAACTCTGCCCTTTTCTTCATCTTGCGTCATATCTTATGAAACTTCTTGTCATGTAACTCTGGATGAAAACAATAGAGAGAAAGACGAGAGAGAAAAAAAGAGCAATGAATGGGAGGGAACTTTCTACTTTTCACTAGTTTCAAGTGTTATTTTTTGAGGTGTTTTTTTTTCCTTTTTACAAGAAGACCTGGACAAAGAAAAAAGAAAATACATTGCATAAACTGTAGAGCTATGTTTCAAATTAGAGTTTTCACAAGCCATTGAGCAAAACCCAACATTATACAAACTGAAGTCTTTTAAGGCTAAATTTAATCATCCCTTCCTTTCTTCTGCATGTTCCCTAATCGAGGGTGTTCCCCAGATCTTCATAGTTAGTTTTGAAGTCATGAAGATATAAGGTAACTCCCCTGCTAATGGGAGCAATTGTATCAATAGAAGGCTTCGGCTGGCTTCTTAAATCTTCTTCTCATAACAATACATCTAAACATTTATATTAGAATGTACAGGTAATCCTCGACTTATGACCACAATTAGAAGCAGAACTTATCGATAAGCAATGCAGAGAGTCAGCGCATCACCACACTCAATTTTATGACCTTTTTTCGCCATAGTCTTTAAGTGAATCCAACCTCTCCCATTGAGGCTGGCTAGGCAGGTTGCAAATGGCCCTCACGTAACCCCTGGGATGTTGCAACCATCATAAATACATGCCTGTTGCCACTGTCATGTGAACATGGAAACACTGCAACAGGACTAGTTGTAGGTCATTTTTTCAATGCCATGATAACTTCACAAGGCTGGTGAATGAATGATCATAACTTGAAGACTTCTTATAATCTACATTCATGTAGACAAAACTTAAAATTATTAATGGCCTGTGTTTATAATGACACAGGTTTCAGTAGAAGCAATCAGAAAAGCACTGAGTAATTAGCTTTTAAAACAATGCATTAATCAGCATTCCAAACCCGAAAGATTCTACGCAGCGGATGTATTTCTTTCAGAACTACTAGAATTACAACCTTTAACAAGAGGGCAACTGAGATACATATCAATGCTTATGAAATAGCAAACAATTTCTGCTTTGTTTGAAACTCTTCTATGAGCCCACTCTTTAAAAAAATCTTCAATAGGCTTTGTATGCTTGGATATAAGACTATTACAGCTTTCTGAATGAATCACAGTTATTCATATATATGCAGCCTTATATTTACATGCATATATACAAACACGTACACAATGCACATAAAGCTGCCTAGGTTAAACATTCTGCTAATACCCCTTCCCTTTAATTTTCATGATCCTTATCGTAAACTACAAGGTGTCTCAGAAAAGATACTAAAACACATAGTTCATTGGTTACAAGATTCTTATCTTTATAATACATGTTATCATCTCTTCTACTCACAATTAAAAATTATCTGAAGATGAAAATGTGATTAAAATGTGCCGCAATCTGACCACATCATCAGGATCAGTGGTAACCTTCTGCTAATCTTCTTTAACCTAAGTCTTTAGTCTTCTTTCTGCAATTCAGAAGCACCAGAAGTCACATCAGGGGTGGCATTGTCGAATCTTTCACCAGAATTTACACCTAACATCCTCTGTGCTACCTGTACAACACAACCATTTTAATTTAACCCAAATGCTGAACTTAATCAGAACTGTTTCAGAGATTTCCAAACAAAAACAGCTCAACGGGAGAGAACAATCAGTTCTCTTTTTATTCCTATAACCTGGTAGCAGTTTCTGTTCAATAGGAGACTTGCCTACAATATACAATGGATGCTTTGGCAACTTGAGCTGGTTGATTTACCGTATCTTCAGATGGGATAGCAACAATATCAGCTAAAGGCAGAAATTCTCAGCAGTTTTTGAAACCACTCCATTTCTTCAGTAACACTGAAAACAGTTTAATAAAAGGTGAATGTTACTAAAGTGGTTTGCCTTGTGTCAGGCAAACTTCCAATCAATCTACATATTTAACGAATAAAAAGGACAAATTAAGAATTCCTTTCCTGAAGAAATGCATTCTTCTATTGTCAAGTGCACCATGAGCTGATCAGAGAAGTTTCTTGATTGCTACTTGCGTATTTACAAGAATCTCACCAGACTAACTGCGCTCTCTAGAGCAGGGGTATAAAACTCGATTTCATTGAGGGCCGCATCAAGATTGTGTTTGATCTCGGGGAGTCAGGGTGAGCATGGCCGGGGTGGGTGTAGCCAGCTCGATGTCATTTGTGTCAGAGGCACCTGTGATGACGCGAGTGCTCTTCCAGAGAAAATGAGCTCCATTTTCGATGGCGAAAGCTTCCTGTAACCCTCTGCCAGCAAAAACGGAGCTTAGGAACCCGTTTTCACATCTGGCCCTCCTGAGCTCCGTTTTCACTGGCAGAGGCAGCACAGACTACTCCTTCGCTGTTTACAGGGCAGCCCCACAGACCAGATCTAAGCACCCCGTGGACCAGATCTGGCCCCTAGGCCTTGAGTTTGATACCTCTGCTCTAAAGAACAACCAGATAAACCAGTGGTGAAATCCAATTTTTTTTTACTACCAGTTCTGTGGGCGTAGCTTGGTGGGCGTGGTGTGGCAGGGGAAGGAAACTGCAAAATCCCCATTCCCACCCCACTCTGGGGCCAGCCAGAGGTGGTATTTGCCAGTTCTCCAAACTACTCCAAATTTCCATTACCGGTTCTCCGAAATGCTCAAAATTTCTACTACCGGTTCTCCAGAACCTGTCAGAACCTGCTGGATTTCACCCCTGAGATAAACCCTACAGGGATTTAGAGAAAGTCAGGTCTCCGTCACTTCCTCCCCTTCAGGGATTTCATGCTAGCCAATCTCTTAACTCCACCTACCTTCAGAAGACTCTATCACATCTACCATCTATTAACTCAAATAAAAAAGACTTTTAAAACCACAATTTTAAAAAAAGGCAAAAAAGCAATAACAGTGCATTCCTTGTGCCAGCAATCCTGCTGAAGGGTTAGATATAATTTTGTGGAATGGTTGCCATATGACAACAATGCATGTTGATATAAATAAAATTATGGACTCTCATTCCATTCAAGAAAAGAAAAAAATGTTCAAGGCTGAAAATTGAAACTGTAAAACTGAAAAATGTGAAGGGGAAAAAAAACAGAGAAGGTGCCTTTTTGAAATCCCTAACAAAATCAGATGATGAACTGAACCATAGGGGGCGCCAGAATGTTTTTGCCAAAATGTCTGGAGACTGTTCTGTTTAAAGACAAATTGCATCATGCAAAATACACAGTAACTATAAATATGAATAAATGCTGCCTTATATCATATATTTCAATGAAAATATAATTCTATGGACAAAATAGAAACAACACTTTTCAAAACCTGGAAAGCGGAAGAAAGCAAAACAAACAAAACCAAGATAAGATGTTGGAAGCATTCACCTACTTTTCCTTTTTTGCATTTGACAGTAACCTCCCACACACACACACAAAATTTAAACATATTTATGCAGCTTCCTTTTTAAATGTAAACTTTTATATTGTAAAATGCTTTAAAAGTTAAGATTGTATGCATGTATATAATGCTTTAAATGTAAAATTATCCACCTGTCTGTCCATCCATTGGCCTAACTATCCCCAATATCTGAAATGTTCAACCTGGCAATTTACATGGGCTTTATTCAGGATTATCCTAGTTGTCTCTAACCCAAGACCTCATTTAAAAAGCTAGATCAAGACATAAAAACAGATAGTCCTCGGTTTACAACAGTTCATTTAGCAACCGTTCTGTCAAGTGCAGGGGAGATCAGGCGATTCGGGTAAGTTCAAATGAGTATAAAGATTTATTGCAAGCTTAAGCTCCCTACGAGAATCTGAACTACTAACAGTCAAGAGAAATTCGGGAAATGCAGGAGTTAAGAAAGGAATTCACGGTGGACTGGACTTAGATCTCTTATGGGTATGTAGGAACTCATGGCTGATGATGCATTTGACCCCTCCCTCAGGGTCGGTCTGGTCATCTCCTACACATTCAAAATTCCAATGGCACTGAAAAAAATGACTTATAATCGTTTTCCCCACTTACAACCATTGACTTTGCTTGTCAGAAAGTCAAAAAGGGGGACAACATGACGCCAAGACACTGCAACTGTCATAAACATGAACCAGTTGCCAAGCATCCAAATTTTGATCATGGGGATGCTGCAATGGTTATAAATGTGAAAAATAAGTCAAAGGTCAATTTTTTCAGTGCCATTGTAACTTTGAACGGTCACTAAATGAACTGTTGTAAGCCAAGGACTACTTCTATAGACTTTCCTTAAAAATTAAGTCATATCCAGATCATCATGCCAACAGCTTTATATCACCAATAACTTAACCAGATAGGATCTTATCTTAGACTTCTTCTGAAGTCATCAAAAATGTTTATGTGGAGAACAACTAAGTTTGTCAAACCATTTGATACTGACTTGGTATACACGTGATGTATCTATTTCAGCTCCAACAAGTTGATAATTACTTCAGTTGATAAATCTGCTTTACCTCTTTTCTTCCTGGCAACCTGCATAACCAGTATCCTGATAAAATGTCAGAAATAAATGGCATAAAGTTTTATCTAAGGTCTATCATCAGAGACAATATAAATTCATGCATTACATTATGCCATGCTTTCTTTCAGGCATCACTTGTAGAATTAGTTATAATGGCTTAATTCGCGTGTAAATTATAGTTAATGTACTACAGGGGCTGGCGTCACATCTGAAACAAGCCATATATGAGCTCAGGGTGGTCCATGAAAATAATTACTGTCCAATCTCTGTTGGAGACCGGAGAATGGAAGAATCATCCCTAAGGGTTCAAGAGTTAAATTCAAAGAACTACGCTTACGCATAATAACATAACATTCTGTAACTGAGACTGAACATGAAGGGGGTAATTATATTTTTTAGAACTTTCTGGTAACATGCAAGTTATTTTGATAGTCTGATAAGCCTTGAAAAGACCAGGAAGAATTACAGAGTCCTTTTACTAAACAAGAATATTTTCCCAGACAGGTTGGATAACTATACCCTACTCTACTGTCTACAACAAGGGTGTCAAACTCAAGGCCTGGGGGCCGGGGTGCTTAGATATGGCCTGCGGGGCCTCTGTGGAAACAACGAAGGACCAGTCTACGGTGCCTCTGGAGCCTGGGAAGGCTGTGCGCGGCCCTCTTGAGCTCCATTTTTGGCTGCAATGGCCTCCTGCAACTCTCTGCCAGCGAAAACACTCAGTTTTCGCTGGCAGAGTGCTTGGGCCACAACAAGTGACTCCAAGATGAGTGACATTGAGCTAGCATGCCCACTCTGGCCATGCCCCCTCCAGGTCAAACACAATCCTGATGCAGCCCTTAATGAAATTGAGTTTGACACCCCTGGTCTACAAGTATGATGGGTACTACCAAGATAAGCCTGAGGAGTCTAGATTTAGCTCTGCAGAATTCTCCAAGGATATTCTAATCAACAGCTTGAGAGCAATGGGGATTCAAAATGTCTTCATTTCCCTATATTTTTTACCACCAAATTCTCCAGGAATTTTTGTCACTCCAGGAATTTTCCAACCTCAGTACCACTAATGGCATTAAAAAATTTTCCTGAGAGTAAATATGAAGGAAAAAGGAATGCACCACTTTCTTCTAGATTTCCCTGCCAGAAATGAGTAACAGAACTGGATAAAACCAAATATACAAGAAAAATTAAGAGTGAAGACAGACAGTTCAAATGCCATAGGTATAAATAGTCTGAAAAAATGAAATTGCTAGAGGCCAAAGTAAAACATTTTTTTTAAAAAAAGATATTGGGTTCTATCAACTGAAGTAGAAAATACCTTTTTTCCAAGCAAGGGAAAAGGACTTATTTTGGCTATTCCTTCTGACAGGAATGGTCTCCTATCCCTTGAACAAGATGCATGTTTTCAGGGAACAGATTTGCCTTGGGGTATCATTTTCATTTAACCTGTGAAAAATCTAACCAACAGCTTCCTTTCAGACACAGCAAACTCAAAACAGTCTTGGCCATTTTCGACACTTTGCACGGACTATTGGAATACACATTCCTGTTGGAATACACATTCCTGAACCAGAGAATGTCAAACATCTGCTTTTATCTTCCAGAAGGGATTGGGGTAGAGGATAAGCAACCTGAACTCACTTTCAGAAGTACTGAGTATCTCATGGCTGCAGCCTAAACCAGCAAGAATTCCAGCTCAAAGCTAATCTGGAGAGGAGATTATAACATTAGTATTTTATTAACAGAGCAAAAAGGAAAAGAAAAAAAGAAAATAAAGAGCATTTAACACTGAATACAACATATTCACTTGGACCAAGTTTTTGTGCACTTAATATTAGCTTGCTAGGTTGACTTATTTATTAAATAAAACTGGCCGGCTGAATACTGCACAATTATTAAAGTCACAGGATTTTCCAGAGAAAAGAATAAAGGTTCTGCGTTAAACCCAGTCATACAATTTAAAATATTTAGCCTGTATTATGCCTGCTTATCAATACATCTACAACTCTCAAAACAAAAACCCTTGTTGTAAAACTATACAGTTACATACATCAGTTAAGAGAGAAGAGAGTAGACAGGCAGAAAGGCTGTCACCTTCCTCCGTTTATATTTCAGTGGAAAAATGGGACTTTTTTTCCCCCACCAAAGGCCTTGATTTTTTTTTTGTATCAACTATGTACTTCTTGCTCTGCGAAAACAGCTTGCAAAAAGGGGGACATGAACAGTCCTTGCATCAATCATGGTAGAGGCTTCCCAGCAACCGCACACACAAAAATATTGGTCACTGCACAGGGATCATAAACCAGAACGAGGATTTTACACGAGGAAAGGGGGTGTATTTTCTATCCTGCAGGTTGCCACCCCCCTTCAATGCCAAAGACAGTGACTGATACATTCCCCATCTTTTGTTTCAAAAAACCCCAGCGCATCACACATGTCACCAAGGGCTTCCCTTCCCGTTAGGGCAGGATGCACGCTCGACAAACCCAGCTCTCCCAACCCCATCAACGGCTGAGCCGAAAAAAACTTTAAAACACCGGAAACCTTCGTCCTCCTCTCAATGCCCCCGAAGGCGGCTCAATCCAACACTCTCGCCCGGCCGGATTGTCTTTCCTTCCAACGTGATCGAAGGCTGAACTTACTGCCAAAGAGGGAGGAGATGTGACAAAGGCGACCGTAGGCCCTTCCCTCTCTCTTTTTTTCTTTTTCTTTCTTTTTATTATAAAAAAATAAAATAAAAAGGATCTAGGGAGAGCAGAGCCAACATCCACCCCTCAGTTGCGCCTGCTCTGCTTGCAAACCGCTCTCGCAGTCCGGCGTCAATTCAATTCCCCTCCTCCAGCGCCTCCCGGCTAGAGCCGGTTTTGCTCTGATGCTCCTACTTTTCGGTCTCCCTTCGTGAGCGGCTCCACCATTGTCTGCCCCGGGCTGCCCGGATCGCGATACACAGGAGCTCAGGTGGCCGGCCGAGCGAACAAAGAGCAACCGGCGCTCGCAGGCTGGAATAAGCCGGTCCCGGAAAAGCCCACTCTTGGCTGGGAAGCCCAAACCGAGGAAAACAACGTGCCTTTTACCCCCGCCCTTCGCCTCTTCTTCCCACTCCCTCCCTCCCTCCAAACCAGACTTGTCAACTGCGCATTTGCGCCGAGGCTGCCGTTGAGCAAGCAGGCAAACGGCGGCCAGGCCGGCACGGACTGTAATATATATACATACATTATGCATATGTATATAGACTGCTCGCTATTTAGGCTCCGGGGTCCGGGGGGGAGGGGGGGACGGGACTCGTCCATACCTGAGCAAGCCGCGCTCTTTTCTACACCTCCTTCCTTCCTGAAAGCTGCGGTTTCCTGGAGGATCGGGGGAAGCCGGAGAAGGCAGCGATCCCGAGATGATCACTCAGTCATTTTGGTCGGTCCTGCAGAGACGCGGGGGTCTCCTAGAAGAGAAGCAAAGCAAAGGGTGGGCTTTCGGGCTGGCCCTCGGCAGCGTGGACGCTTCTACTACGAACCTCCATTTTCTCTTTTCCCATTTAGCCCCCTTCCTAGCAAACCGCTCCCCCCCACACACACACACACACTTCCACCAAACGCGGGAACCTTGGCTGATCCTCCCTCTCACCCCGATCCAGCCACCTAGTTTGACGTGGGCACCCGCGATTCTCTTGCAAAGTCTGCAAAGTTTCCCTTGCCTGGCGCCGCCGCTTCTTAGCTCTCTGGCGCTGGATCTCCAACCGAGGCTGATTCACCTCGGCACCTTGCTAGCTGGTATGAGGCGGGAACTAGAAACCTTCGACGTATTACAGCGAAGGTTTTTTTTTTTTTTTTCCTTTTCGTTGAACCGGCTCCCCGTTTTGCATAAAACACGAGAGCCGGATTCTGCGTCCAACTATCTACTTGCATTTTTTTTTAAGGAGAAAAAAAAAATTCAACCGTTCCTCAGGCGGGAATCGATCGTCCGCCTGCTAGAGCAAAAAGAGGTGAAACTTCACGCCGCGGAAATGCTCCGCTCAGTTCGCAATCCACGCCCGAGCCACAGCGGACCTTATCCCACTTTGGACGCCTGCCCGATATTTCATCCCAGACTCCAGCACTCAAAAACAGCGCGCTTTCTCTCTGGTTTATCATCGAGATGAAGAACTTCATAGATGTCTATGGAGATTCTCAGTCATCCAGGTCATGGTTGTCCCAAAGGTGCTTTTTCAAAAGGCAACTGGACTTTCTGGATTTTCTTCGAAGACAATTCAGCTAGAGCTGAAGAAGCATCTTGGATTAGAAGCGAAATGTCTTCAGAGAAAAACAAGATTCAGAGCTGAAGAAGTTTCATGGATGAGAAGCGAAACATCTTCAAAGACAAACCAGAAAGTCAAGTGTGCCTCTTGAAAAAGCACCTTCACAGATGGTTGTTTTTAATGAAGGCTTTGAATGTTGCCCTACTAGAAACCTCTCCACTGTAGCCAAAGATCTGAAAGAGGTTTGGCGCAGGTTCAAAATGGTTTAGCCTAAGCAGCCACATTAATCACAACAGACTGAGTGAAAATGGAAGCAGCAACCTGAAATAAGTGTTATTATATTATGTATACACTGTGATCATCTTGCTCTCCCTGCCATCTACAGCTTATCTTAGAAACAGTTGTCTGCTATTCAACAACCCTTCAAGGTTATTCATTCCTCCAGTATTCTGGACAAGATAAGGCTATGGGCAGGAAGTTTTACTGATATACAGGGGAACGGCGCAATGTAGCTATATTTCCTGTTTGTTGAGTGCAACTTGGAAGTTCTGGTTTTTAACTAGACTCATGAAAGAAAGTCAGTCTACTTGAATACTTTGGAAAGTAATGTGCTGGTGCCATGCAAGGAACCAGAGCTGAGTCCTCCACTGGTTAGGAATATCTATTTTATCACCTTTTGGCACCCCCTTCCTTCCCAAATATCAGACTCTAGAATTGGGAAAAAGACAATATGGTTTAGCCTTTCCAATGTTGGATTAAATCAGGATGACCCAGGTTTTAGTCTGTTCTCTAATACACTACTCCCTTTTCTCTAGAGGGAAGCAGCTCAGGGAGTGCCTTTGTCTAAGTCGCTCTCATCCTGGGTCAGAGAGAATGACTGGAGTTGTGCCTAATGCAGAACTAGAACCCCAATCTTCCAGTTTTAGTAAATATATAGTCTGCACATAAGTACTTCTGCTATACCAGAGGTGGGCAATTATGGCTCTTTCAAGACCTGTGGACCTCAACTCCCAGAATTCTCGAGCCAACCATGCTGGCACAGGAATTCTGGGAATTGAAGTCCACAAGTCGTAAAAGAGCCATAATTGTCCATCCCTGTGCTATACTATACTGCACTGCCTACATGTAGTTTTCAATTTACAACTGATACTGAAGCTAGAATTACAGTGATAGTTGTTCCAGTCCTTAAGCAGGTCACTAGGTAACTGCACCCAACTTTATTCTTTTTTTACAGCAATTGTTAAGCAAATCCATTGTTGGCAACCAGAAGCATTGGTTTCTGGCAAAAAAAAGTGGCATAAATTGCGGTCACATGACCACAAACAACTGTAAGTGGGCCAGTTGCCAAGCACCTCAAATGCAGTCACATGACCTGGGAGGATGTTGGAACTTTGAATTTGGGTCATAAGTAGCTCTGGAGAGGTCTGTCATAACTTTGAATGGTCAATAAGAAAGCCATTGTAATTTGGGGACTATCTGTACATCTTTCCTACCCTGATACATCTGCTGTGCATACAGGAACTGGCTCTGCATACAGGGAAAATGCCTTCACAAGATTTTCCAGAGTTGCCACGTTCTTGAAACATCTAAAATGTTCCCAGTTTTTATTGTCAGCCCTAAAATGTACATAATGTGCAATTATTCCTTTAATCCAAGTTGGTGTGCTTCTGAACCAAAAGCCAGACTCTCCTTTTAAAACATATTTATCACTTTTTAAACATTTCCTTTCTTCTTTACTAATTAAATACAATTTTAAAAGCAGCAGGGTTTTTCACTATAATGGGCGGTGCATAATGAGTGGATAGTTCAAGACCAATGAAGTGGTACAAACATTCATAAAGTTAATTCAGTATTGTTTTAAATACCTCACTATTGCCATGACTGTGAACCAGGTTTTTTTTAATGATCTCTGCATAATAAAAAGATTCTGGATACAATCCTATTCAACCTGTAGGGGAGCAAAGTCCATAATCAGGCATCTAAATGAACTAGAATATATCAAAAGAGCAAGAAACAGGAAGATTAACTAGTTTAAATCTGCTTTGTTCATTCCAATGAAACAGGAAAAAAAAAGCTCACACACCTATTATCTAGGACTAACAAAAGGAAGTCTGTTCAACTGAAGACTCTTCTAATGTCCACCATTCTGCTTGCTAGAGTTGCTCTTCTGGTCCACACTATGCTAACAAGCAAAATAATATAGCCTTCATTGTTATTGTACATCATATATACAACGAAATTGGTTTTACTGAAATCTTACTCTTCTTGAGACATGAGCAGCTGTTTCTACACAATCATAACTCTCAGAGTAGAAGGCCTTGAGGTCTTCGCATGATTGCTGTGCATTCATCAGGGTTGAATTCCACTGTCTTCTAGCACAATGTTACCTAGTTTGGTAGTGAAGTGTCTGGCAGAAAACAACCGAGTGCAGAGAATACCAAGGACTCCACAGTTCAACCCTGAGCTACAAATATTCTGTTGGGATTTGCACCTGCTACCCATTCTCCAAGCAGGAAGACTAGATAACTCCTCCAGTTGTACAACTACACAGTTGTATCTGGTAATGTGGAAAATGGATACTTGTACTTTTTGTGTGTATGCTAGAAAAACTCTCAGAGAATTGTACTTTGTCTCATTCCATGAAAATGAACTGGGGGGAGAGTGGGGAGATGCAGAACAACAAACTGTTTGCTGTAAATCCTACTCCTTTTGTAAGTGCATGAGAGACATTGCATATGTATCTCCAAAAGACAGACTTACAGGATTCTTTATTGGCCAAGTGTGATTGGACACAAAAGGAATTTGTCTCCGGTACATAAACTCTCGGTGTACATACAAGCAACAAGTGA
The DNA here is from genome assembly GCA_032468115.1 of Grayia smithii. Classification (NCBI taxonomy): domain Eukaryota; kingdom Metazoa; phylum Chordata; class Lepidosauria; order Squamata; family Grayiidae; genus Grayia; species Grayia smithii. Next base: position 24,888 of record JANHFM010003974.1, read on the forward strand.
TAAATCATGATCATAATCATCATAAAAATACATTTATTGTGAATCATAACACAACATTTAGTGTTAATCATAGGATACTACATAAGCAACCAGCATAAATCACACTACAACACTAAGTAAAACAATATAAATCGATGCAAGATGTAAGATGCAAGCAACAAAGTTATAGTCGTAAGAAGATAAGGAAGTAATAGGAAAGATGAGAAGAATAATAGTAACACAGCCCAACAGTCTGACAGTATTGTGGGATTTACGGTAGTTGTTTAGCAGAGGGATGGGATGGGGGGGGGAACTGTCCTTGTGTCTAGTTGTTCTGGTGTGCAGAGCCCTATAGCATCGTCTTGAGGGAAGAAGTTATGTCCAGGATGTGAGGGGACTGTAGATATTTTCTGGAGCTCTTTCTGGCTCATGCGGTATACAAGTCCTCAATGGAAGGCAGGCTGGTAGAAATTGTTTTTTCTGCAGTTCTAACTATCCATTGAAGTCTGTGTCTGTCTTGTTTGGTTGCAGAGCCAAACCAGACAGTTATAGAGGTGCAGATGACAGACTCAATAATCCCTCAGTAGAACTTTATCAGCAGCTCTTTGGGCACCCTGAGCTTCCCGAGTTGGTGCAGGAAGAACATTCTTTGTTGTGTTTTTTTCCTGACGTTTTTGATGTTAGGTGTCCATTTTGAAATATGATAGAACCCAGAAACTTGAAGGCCTCTACTGTTGATACTGCATTGTCTAGTATTGTAAAAGGTGGTAGTATAGGAGAGTTTATCCTAAAATCTACCATCGTTTCTACAGTTTTGAGTGTGTTCAGTTCTAGATTGTTCTGGCCCCACCACAAGGCTACTTGTTCAACTTCCCATCTGTATGCAGATTTGTAACACAGTTGTTAAATGAATCTGGCTTCCCCATTGATTTTGTTTGTCAGAGGGTCATATAAGGTGATTACATGACTCCAGGACACTGCAACCGTCATAAATATGAGTCAGTTGTCAAGTGTCCGAATTTTGATCCTGGCAGATACAGCAAGGGGATGCTGCAATGGTCATGAGTGTTAAAAATGGTCGCAAGTCCCTTTTTTTAGTGACATTGTAACTTCGAATGGCCACTAAATGAACTGTTGAAAGTTGAAGACTACTGGTATAACATTTCATAATAAATACATTATTTTAAATAAACTTCCATAAAACAGGGACAACCTACCTGAATCCATGGACTGTATGTAAACCTCTAGCCCTGTTTTTGGAGACTCCTAATTTGCATTTTTAAAATTAAATGGCAAAATCATTCTTTTACAAAACTAAGGGATAAAAATATTTTCTCCTCAAGACACCAAAAAATCAGATCTATCCCCTCCAGTGACCTAATTTTTCCCCCTGCAGCCATGAGAGGCTATAAAACCATTGTCCCTATCAGATCTGACATATCCAAATTTTACTAGGTCAAATTACAGGTGAATTTAGTACATCCCCATTTTAAGATACATGCAATATTAGACTCTAGGACAGTGTTTCTCAACCTTGGCCTCTGGAAGATGTGTGGACTTTAACTCCCAGAATTCCCCAGCCATCAGAGCAGGTATCTGTTATCTTCTTTATGCTGCCAAACTACACTCTTGATTTTATATACCAATGATTTTCAACCTGTGATCCACGGACCTGAGGCAAATTGCAATATCACAAGGGGGTCCGCATAGGCCTGAAGAACTGTTATGATTTAAATCTTGAGTTAAGTCTTGGGGGTCCGTGGCCACAAAAGGTATTTAAAGTGTGAAAAAAAGGTTCTGATTATTGATATCACTGGTATATATCACTGGCATTCTGGTGGAGTTTGCTCTGGAACATGTATAGCACCACAATTCCATATACTTCCCTAGGCAGAGAGGGACCTGGAGGATGACTATCCCATCAAATAAGTCCCATACCCGCAGCTTGAGATATGTGGGCTAGATCAGGTGTGAAATCCAGCATGTTCTGACCAGTTTTGGAGAACCGGTAGCGGAAATTTTGAGTAGTTCGGAGAACCAGCAAATACCACCTCTGGCTGACCCCAGTAGGGTGGGAATGGAGATTTTGCAATATCCTTCCCCTGCCACAGCCACCAAGCCACACCACGCCCACCAAGCCATGTCCACAGAACTGGTAGTAAAAAAAATTGGATTTTACCACTAGACTAGATACAAATTTTCAGTAGAACTGGGATTCTACAGTGGAAAAGATTCCTGATGCTATTTGACAACAGAGAATCCCACAATTGGTCATTGATGCACCCTCCTCCAAAAAACCCCCAGTATTCTTTGAAGAGGAATCCATTGCTCATCCTTTCAGCAAAGAGACTAAGATTTGTGCACTGCTTACCTAGTATTCCCATCCTCCATTCACTGGTTTGTTTGTTTTTTTAATCAGGTTGAACCTTTCAGGATTCATATTTATGTAATCATCAAAAAAGTAAGCGGTTCCACTCTTATATAATGGCTTTAAGTCCACATTGCTGAAGTTATTAGTGAATCTTCTAATTTTTTGGCTCTTTGCAATATCAACAATTACATGGCTTTATTCCACAGTTAGCAGGACTTTTGTGAAACGTTCTTGCAAGTTGTTCAGACTGTAAGGGATTTTTTTTTTTTTCAAATCACTGCATGAGATTCTTACTGAACATTTTTCATTAACTCAGAGTGATGGAAGTTTTAAATAAATCTGAAAAGCTGCAATATAGGTTATTGCTCTCATGAACAAAGAAAGAAATTAAGCTGACCACTGAAGAGAAAGCTACTCTACAGCAGTTATTTCTTTAGCTGTTTAACTAATTTTCTTTGTTCAAGAAGGATTGGCTACTGAAAACACACAAAATCTTCTCATAGAAGATTTCTAGCACCACCTTTTCTAACTAACAAAGGCACACTTTACCACTCTGTAGATCTGATGAAACGAACTGCAGTTCAAAAATGCTACACATTTTAATACAAGTAGTCCTTGACTTACAATCACAACTGAGCCCAAAATGTCTGTTGCTAAGCGGGATGGTTTTTAAGTGGGTTTTGTCCCATTTTACCATTTTTACTCATTTTTCTTGCCACAGTTGTTAAATGAATCACTGCAGTTATTACGTTAGTAACACAGTTGTTAAGTGAACCTGGCTTCCCCCATTGACTTTGCTTGTCAGAAGGTCGCAAAAGGAAGTCACATGACCCTGGGACACTGCAACTGTCATAAATACATGCCAGTTGATAAGCGTCCAAATTTTGATCACGTGACCACAAGGATGCTGCAATGGTCATTAAGTGTGAAAAACATCTGTAAATCATTTTTTTCAGTGCTATTAAAACTTTGAGTAGATATTAAACTGTTGTAAGTCGAAGGCTACTGTAAAAGGTATTAGCTGGAAAAAGTGCTACCTGATTTTTCACTATTAAATCAGGTATAGAATTGTTTACCTGTATAGACTAACAAGGTTTCCTCCTGTAACATAAAAATATAACATCTGAATTCCATGTAAGTTTTTTGATGTATCAAGAGTGAAAGAATTATCTATCCGCTCATTCTTTACCATTACTAGTTTCCAATATCAAGAAGAACAAACATCAGGTACATGCATGGAAGATTTCACATCTTTGAGAATATTTTTTTCCGTTTTTAGAAGACAGAAACTGACAAGCATCCATCATAGCTTGGCATGCATCCTTTCTGCAGATGCAGTGATGATGGCTAAGAACAGCTTTGTCTGCTGTCGCTAGTGTCACTGAAAAGGATATCAGATCCTTTCTAGAGTCTGTCAGGTCTAGCTATTGTTCTATTGCCTTTATCATTTTTACCTTCAACTGATTAAAATAGCCTTGTAAATCAGTGGTAACTATACAATAAGGTAAAGGTAAAGGTTCCCCTCGCATATATGTGCTAGTCGTTCCCAACTCTAGGGGGCGGTGCTCATCTCCTTTTCAAAGCCGAAGAGCCAGCATTGTCCAAAGATATCTCTGTGGTCATGTGGCCGGCATGACTGAATGCCAAAGACGCATGGAACGCTGTTACCTTCCCACCAAAGGTACTCCCTATTTTTGTACTTGCATTTTTTGCGTACTTTCAAAATGCTAGGTTGGCAGAAGCTAGGACAAGTAACGGGAGCTCACCCCATTATGCAGCACTAGGGATTTGAACTGCCAACCTTTTGATCGACAAGCTCAGCATCTTAGCCACTGAGCCACTGCGTTCCTTTTAAACTATACAATAAGATGGCTAAATGGTTACATATCTCTTTCAAGAGCTATATCTGGAAAAAAACAGAAGAGTTGTGAATTCATGAAGCTCATATAAATCCTTTATCTAAGTACCTTCAGATGCAATCTGAGAGACACTCCGTGCAAAACACATAAAAGCAGCCTATATAAACAATCCAGGTCCATGCTGTTCAAAAGCATTTTATTGCAGTTCTTCCCATTAGATAAATAGTCATGGGCCAATATTATTTGAGGGTCAACCAATTTGGGGACAAAAGTCTGGGTTGTACAGCAGGATGAAGAAAGCCCAGGAGATTCATGTTCGAAAACCATCTATGAAACAATGTGGAGTGAAATGTTTGTATATCGAGGTTTATAAATCAGGTGGTTTTCAGAATACCAGCACTTTTTTTGTAGTGGCCAGGCAGGAGAAGGTACGGTAATTTCAATGCAATGACATACTTTTTAAAATCAACATATGCAATGAATTGCTGGATTAGGCTGAGGTAATTATCATAGGTAGCAATTAAAAGTGTTGACTGCTTTAGGAGACTATCTTTATTTGAAACTGGATAGAAAAGAGTACACCCTTGCCAGTTTGCTAACTGATCTCTGTGTTTTTGTATCATATTACCCTTCCGGGCCCCTTAACTGGTTTGGGACTTGGAAGCAACTGTTTTATTATTCTATACAGTTCATGTGAGGCTGGAACAGATGGCTATGTGGTCATCAGCCAGTAGAACTTCTCAGGGTTCTATCTTAACCCTTCCAGCTATTTAATATTTCTATTGAACTGCTGAGAGAAATAGTGAAGGCTTTAACCCAGTGTTTCTCAACCTTGGCCGCTGGAAGACCTGTGGACTTCAACTCCCAGAATTCCCTAGCCA